>JAPZDY010000013.1:8199067-8211726 GCA_029783645.1 Ctenochaetus hawaiiensis | reverse complement strand
GCACTACAATGCTTTTTTGCACTTAAGTTGCAGAAATGTTCTGTGGATTTAAATAAAACACACTTTACTTATCATCAGCAAGGGAATGAGTGGATACTCACTGAATTTTATTTTTTTGTGAACTGTTCCTTTAAGCAGATATAATAAAGGGACCATATATTTCTTTTTACTTTTTGAGCCTTAACATCAAGATTAAAAACAGCACCAGTCTTTGCGTTTCATTGTGAAGAATTTTAATTGTTTTCAACAATAGACATATTAGTTGCTAACATCAACTCTGAAAGAACAGTTTGTTTTTAACCTGGAATATAGCTTATCACTTTTGACATTTACTGCTTATTTTTAAGGGTTATGCCACAGCAGCATTGTCAAACATGCAATGCGCAATTAGTGAGTTAAAAGGTGGTAAACCATCAGTGTGGTCCTCCGTCATTGAAATGTTGTGATATGGCTGAAGAGAACATTGATAATATTCTCACATCATTAAGGAGTTCATGCTTGACTGGTGCTCGCCATGCATGATGCAAAGATGGGAGATAAACTGGGGCATCTCATGTTGCTGATTTTCTCAGGATGTGTTAAAAATGTGTTGATCTATGCTTATTAGTGTCTTAGGGCACAATTCTTTATCTAAATCCCTAAACTCCAGCATTACTCTACGGAGAGGTAGGTATCCATGCTGGTAGTGGGAACAGGATGCAGACTAACTCATTACTATGGCTTCAGACAAAGTTTAGGATGTGAAATTATTTGATCAGAATGGAAACCAACTTGTTCTCTGCACCCTCTGACACTTGGAAACTTTAGGGGAATTGTGAAATTTTGAAGAGCTATATTTTTTTGACCTCCTGGCTCAAGGTCAAAGTCATTGTTTTGTCTGCTTTACCAAAACCACATATAAGGAAATATGTCAGGTTTGGTTGTCATCAAAAGGGACATTTTTAACAACAATATGGCAGAGTGAGTAGACAAAAAAAACCCCTGACAGACAATGTAAATACAGTACACAGAGATACTGAACACAATGTTCAAAATAAAGTGACTCTGCAAATTTGAAATGGATGCCATTCACTTGCGTTTCTATGATTTTTTACAGTTTTGTGAGAAAGAACTCAGGAGTCTCTCAGTTGTCAAACAGAGGGTTGAAATGTAAAATAAAACCTGCCAGACTTGAACTTGGAGTCCATCATTTCCAACTTTACTGCACCTATAAAAGACTAACTCTAAATTGGTAAGAAAAGAAGGAAATGGACATCATGGAAAAACATGGATTTTATAAGCTATTACAATAAATAATATCTGTAGGGAGAAAGATTATCCTCTGGGATTTGTACACTTCCATGGCTATAGTTTTCCTGCTTGAAAAAAGTTAAATAAAAGAGTAAAGTAGATACATTCCAACTTTCTTTTTGTATTAGTCCTTGTAATTTGCTTTGTACCATTGTTCTATGCTGATTACAGACTCACTGATTGTTTGAATAAATACTGAGCACAATTTCTTTGATGAGCTGATTCATGTGCTGGTGTTGTGCTTGATGCAGTGTAGCAACTTACTAACGACTAGTACGTTTGATTTTCTGTTAGCTGTTAGGTCATTAAAATTGCAAATTTTAGTTAAATTTTCCTAAAAGACAGCAGACATGCAGTTTAAAACTGTTACTACAAATAATTACATATGTGTAATTTAAAGCATCCTGACTGGAAACATTACAAATTGGCATGGGCCTTCAGGACAGGAAGGCTCTGCAGCAGGTGATTAAAACCTTGCAGATCATCACTGGTTCCATTTATTGAGCATCAATTATAATGTTGAGGTGAGGTTCCTGTGCAGAGCATAAAGGATATTAAAAGACAGTATCAACCTCTGTATAAAAAGTATTTTTTACTCTTGTGAACTTAGTTTTAAAAGATCCACATCATTATCTGTTTCTAGAAGAAACATGAGGGGACCACTAAGTGCATTACACTGATCAGCCTTGTGTTGTTGAATGATAATTAAAAGTATCTTGAATCTTCAATGTGTAATTAATCATCATTAATGATACCAGTCACAACTGAAGAAATTTTATGAATGGGAGTTTAGTTGTATTTAAGTCCAGTTACTCTTGAATTATACTCGTAGATCTTAATTAAACATTTACACATTTAGTGTTGTCAGTAGTTTCTGATTGTATTTCATGTTAGTACATCAAGTTAGATTTTTGTTGCATGAACAAAATGTATTAATCTCTCACAATACAGACGGTGAACTAAAAAAGAAGCCAAAAGGCAAAAAGTTTTAAAGTCTAATTTTCCGGTGGAAGTTTAATTTGAAGCCCGATAGGCACTCATGTTCGTTAAATATGTAATGAAGCTGTTGGAAATGTTAAATTATTATGTGAAGAATATGTGATCAAACATGTCATGAATCTTGTCAAAGCAAAAAAAAAAAAAAAAACCTTGAACAAAGTGAGACTTGGCCATGCTCGGCTGATTGACAGGCAGAAGTTATTGCATGTAACGCGCTCTGGCTGATACGCTCTGAGACTAAATATATATACATGATCACTGTGGTTGGCAGAGACTACTGTTCGAATCATCACTCGCTTTCGTTCCCGCTCTTGATATTTGTGATGAGGCGATGGGTGTGATAGAAAATCTCTCTCATCCTTTTCCCTCCAGTTAAAATGGAAACCAGACAGGGAGGAAAAGAGAGTGGCGGGCCACAGCAGCTCCCATCACTTATCCACCACTCATGCATGATTGAAAGGCCTCTGCAAGCTTGGAGGACTGCATCATTTATACCAGGCTCCTTTCAAAAATCCAGAGGCAAGCAGCAGCTATGGTTAATATTGACAAAGCATTGACTTAAAAAAATTAGAAGGCAGACGAAAGTCTAAATAAAGTACAAGCTGATTCCCTCTTGGGTAAAGCTCAGACTTTTGTCTTTTCCTTTCTCCTCTGCTCCTGCACTAATCTTTTAGATGGATTCAGCTAAATTGTTATAGTCTCCTACGGAACATAAATGGAGAGCATCCAGGGATTTGGAGCTGCTATTAGGGAGACAAAATGATCCATCAAAGCAGCTGCTGAGGAAGGAACTGGGAAATAAGGATGATGTGAGAGAAAGAGCTATTTTTGTAGGGATGCCATGTGTTTTTCCCCTCCTTTCTTTTCCTATTCCCGAGCTTTCTTTATTCCCTTTTGCACTGGCAACACCAGTGTGGTGAGCTAATCTATGTTCCCTTGCCCCATGTGTGCTCTATACATTTGGTCCTCATCAAACTTGCATTCAGCAAGAACGCATTAAGCTCAGGGCCATCAACCACCGACATGTCCACCACCTTAGCAGCAACAGCAGCAGCGGCGGCGGCACCAGCCTCATCAGGCCTGCACTTTGGGGTCACAGATGGACGATCACAGCTAGAGACCGTCTTTCTCTCTCCTCTTCTCCTAACGTCTTATCTGTATCATCGGCTTTAGGTTAGAGGATTTCTGCTCATCAGCCAGAGCCCAAGGGTGCATGATGTGTTGAATCTGCATTAGACGCCTGGCAGGTGTTAAGAGAGGAAGAGTTGAGGGAGTGGTGGGAGGTGGCGGATGGCGGTCACCACGCTGATTAATGACTGAAAGCAGCAGTGCAACACATCCTCCCATTCCTCCGCCTACGTAACCCTCGGAAAGAGGCGAGATATCCAGCACCTCATCCAGTTGCGTTGCTGATGTCAGATCATCAAGTGATTCAATTCACTCAACTCAGCTTTTGTTTCAGAAGCTTTTTTTTCCCCTTTTTTTTTTCTCTTCACTGGTCCCAGAGATGGAAAGCTTGTACCCGTCATTCACAGCTGCGGCTGGGTTTTGATGCCTTTAAAAGTGTGACATCGTGCTGCGATATAAGACAGGAGCCCAGGCTCAGACTGTGGCAGTTCGCCTGTTGTGTTTCCAATGGGAAATGGAAAACCACTGCAGTATTTACTGTTTAGTTTTTGCAGCTTTTTCTCACACTAAACAAATCCCCCAGAACAGAAGAAAAAGGGGGTAGCATCCACAGAGACTAATCTCTGGAGATCAAGATTCATGAAACATACTGATTTTCCGGTTTAAAGTCTCACAATCTGGCAGATAAAAAGTCATGGAGACTCAAGAAATACTTGTTCTGAATTGGTGCTTGAAGTTTAGTGGCCAGGAAAATTGATCCTGAAAAAAGACAGAATAATGAAACAGATTTTAGCGATTTATAGTTGTCCCCACAGCTGCATGCAAATCATTACATTAATAAGTATCTTTGAGCGAAGGGATACACTGATTAGATGTTATTTAATGACAAGCGATGACATGCAAAACACAGATGAAAGGAAACAAATTCATGCAAACACATGCAGTGTTGGAGTTGTCCACGCTTGAATAAAATTCATCCATCGCCTGTTAACACACAAGCAGGTCCCTTCACCCTCCCACATATTGTTAGCATGAGGTTGGTCCCGGCATCCTCAGGGTGTTGTCCTTCAGTGCTGTGCAATTCTGTGATAAGATGGGTGATAACATCTGGCCACAAGATCAAGAATCAAAGGGAAGAATCCTGCCAGGTGGGAAGAAAAAGGACGGATAAAATCAGACAGAATATTTAAGAAAAACTGAATTTAAAAGCCTCCCTACTGTTCTTATCAAATATGTCTGCGATATCCCGTGGATTTAATTAATGACTCATACAGCTATGGTGGGAATTATCACGGCATTTTGTTGTATAAGTTCCTGTTTTTCTGATGTGTAATGTCAAACAATAAAGGATGTCAATCTTTGCTCATCTTCAGAGAATTTCCTGGGTACAGGGAGAAGTACATTTTCTAATAGTAAGTCCTTATTCTACCCTGAAAGTGAGAGAAAAAGACATTCATTATACATTAAAACAAGCTAAGTGAGATGTGTCACTATATAATCTACATCTCATTGTTATACATACAGCCAAGAGGCTTAATTACTATGTCAAACCATTGAAAAAAGCCTCGATGGGAGTTGGAACAGAGCTCTGACAGCCTCTGAGCCTTGACCTCAGGTCCCCCGCTCTCAGACGCTCCATGAGTACCGATGCAGAAGCAGAGGCTGACAGAGCTCAAAATAAACCTGTCGAAAAAACTAACTTGCAAACTATTCTCTCATTTATTTTTTTTCCTCCACACAACCGAGAGTGGCTTATCCATCCGAGCTTCACGTGGGAATTATCTGTGATTGATTGCCGCAGCCTAGATTTTCAAGGACTCACCAGAAGGATGCATGAGGGGACAGGTATGCTTAGCTGACCTCTCGAGTCGTTGATTAATGCTGTGTGTACTGCTGATTTGTACCACTCTGCCAAAGAGCACTGAGAGAGGCTGGAACATGTGGTCCTCTCTGCTTTAATAAAACCAGAGAAGGAGGGAAAACACTCTTCCTTCATCCTTTTGGAAGCAATGGAGGAGTGATTTAGATGGAGGAAACACTGCAAGCAATCCAGCGCAATGCTCTGACAATCTACACTGTTGCTACCACGGCTGCTTCCAATAAGTGGCTAAGACGTTACCCTGAGGCTAACTACCGTAGCAAAAGTGAATAAAACAGGGCTTGCTGACCGACATGAACCATAAAATGAGAAAAGCTGGGAAACTTTTGTGTAAGCACAACAAATGTTTTTTCATAGGCACCTCAAGGGATGTTTAGTTTTAAATCCCTGCTAGGTTCCAGTGGATAAAGAGGCCCATGCTTAAAATCACATCCAGGCACCCCGAGTATGAAGCTACTGCACACAACGCGAAAACAGCCTGGAAACATGTGGACAGGGCGAGGCAAGCAATCCATTTCATGTGTTTATACTTAAGGCTGAGGAGTGAGACAGGTCTGCGCTGTCTTTCCCCCTGGCTAAGGGTTTTGTTTGACACAGATCCGATCAACTTTGTTTACCGTTTCCTTGAATTTTCTATTTAGTTTCCTCTCTGCACAGCTGCGGGGCTAAACATGTGTTTGTGTTGCACAGCTCGCTGTGATGCTGGAGGTCCCTTGGTTCAGAGTCGAGGCTTTTGACTGATGGACAGGTTCCCCTCTGGCCATGATACCCAGCCTTTCTGCTTACTAACACTCACTCGTGCAGCATTAGAAGAGAGTCTGAAAAAAACCCAACAAGAAGGGCTGGAAACTGAGGGGAATTTCTTTGATTTTGTTGGAAGTGTTTCCTTTTTTTTATTTCTTTAGGTTTTTTTTATAGGTTTCCTTGTAGCTCAGAAAACTAACAATTGCAGAGCTGTCAATGAAAAAAAAATTCTATAATGTTTAGTTCACACTCAAGTATGTTACAGTCTGCAAGGACTCTGCCAAGTAACACTTGCCACCAGAGCATCCAAATGAAGTGTTACCTAACATGCAACACTGTTCAAATATAGAATAAGAAGCATTTTGCTTTCTATTTGCATGCTTCTATCCTCAAAGAAAGCAGAAAATGCAATTTTCACCTTTTCGCCTAATTTTCACCTCCTTATCCACCTTTTAATTTCCTTTATTAGAGTCAACTGTGGAGAAAAAAAAACAAGCAGAAAGCATAACCCTGTAAAAAGTTTTTAAAGAAGCCGCTCTGACATGAAGCAGCTCACGGTGGAAAAATGGCAAAAGATGAGACAAATCGTTACAGGAGACAGCACGTCCCCTGGGTTCATGTAGTGGTTGCATCCCACGTGTAGCTGCAAACAGGGGTCAGGGAAATCACATGTGTGGGCATATGCAAACACACACCTACATGTAAAGCAAACGGCAGGCCCGAGCCATGTAACAAATGGCCTATGAGGATGACAGATTAGCGACGCAGATAGGATGAAATAGCACAGAAGGTGCAGAGGGGGGGGACGAGGCGCCATCCATCCCGTTCTGCAGGTGATCCATCAGAATGCACAGGGGTCCTGCAAAGGGCAACCCCGGAGATGTAGCAAGAGACAAAACCCTGTCGGCCAGATGTTGAACGCTATTCCTGGGATGGATCATCTGGCATGGGTGTGTGTGTCTCCGTGTGGGAGAGAGCCACAAATGATATGGGAAATATTTGAATGGCCGTGCATGCGAATTAGGCTGTGGGCGAGATGCGAAAGATCCAGCTGCATGTGTTGTCTGCATGAGTGTACCTAAGTGAGAGGCGCAGAATTATTATGGGAATTCAAGCGTACTAAAGGTAGACGTGAGAGCTTTGGGTGGGTATTTAAGTGTCTGTGTGTATGTGCGTAGCAATAGAGGAACGCTAATATATGTGTGTGTAAGGGTGAGGCGAAGAAACGCAGGAGCACAAGCTGTGTGTATGTAAGAAAAAAAAGATCCAGTAATACAATGGGAATACTTGAATATTGTCCATGTTAGACTCCAGCTGTCCATTTGCACGTGTGTGTTTGAGTGTTACACCCTCGCAATTCACACATGCTAAAGGTTATCAACCTGCATCCGGAGCTCTGGTGTAGTTGTAACAACCAGCTCCACACCTTCGCTCAAAGACTCATAACAAAGGGTTAAAACAATATCCTCTCTGATAACTCGGGGCTGAATAGGAGTGAGATTTGCTCCGGTGATTATGCAGTCAGACACAGCAGCCACTTTGATGCGTGATCATACTGTTGATAGCTTGAGAGTGCACAGATAAAATGACAGTTTTGTATTCACATATACGCCGCCCACCCACTATAACCAATAACGCCGTACACACACACACACACACACACAAATACACAAAGATGGACACACATACGGATATATGCACTAATCCCCAGATTGTTTGCCCTACATGCTAGAGTACAAAAAGTGTGCTGAAAATTCCAATATAGGATTCGGCTTTGAAATGGACCTCTGTTGCTCCAGGTGCCTTGAGGTTGTGAAATCGGAATTAAATGCCTCCTGAGAAGAATGTTTGTCAAACATTATTTTTACATCTTGGTCTTTTTCGGCACTGGTGTGTTGGCATGATAAAAAAAAAAAGGAGGACCAGAGGGGGTGAGACATACGTTGGCCAAAAAAAAAAAAAAAACATTACACTGGTTTGAGGATGGTGTATTCTGGTTGCCACTGAACAGAATGTAGGATCAAAATGCACGAGCACATCTCGGGGTGGGAATCTCCAGTCACCTCACGATTTGGACTCAATTCCGATTCTGAGGGCTACGATTTGTTGGGGAAAAAAAAAAAAAAAAAGATTATAGATGCATCTCGATACATCTCAATTTCTATGCATGGTTTGAAATAATGCACAGAAAGCAATTTTAAAAAAAGTTAACTGCATTAATTCATGAATCAATCAATTTAAAAGCATCATATAGTCCTCTGCCTGTATGAGAATAACAAAATCAGGTGGAGTGCTCCTCTGTTGTCATTAACGTCATGTCTCCAGCAGTGGAGTGCAGCCTCTTTACTCTCCTCTAATGATGCAGTGTGTGTTGGTCAGAGCCTCTGTTGTTTCTGCTGTTCGCTTTTCCACTACAGTCTGTGCATGATAGCAATAAAAGTATGTTTGTTTTGATCATGCAATTATTAAGATTAAATCAACATGCGTGCTGCCTTTAGTGAAGATGAAAATGTTGTGAGTAAGATCACTCTTGCATGTGCACACCGTGGACTGTCAGGTTGCTGCGCTGCCCACAGCGAAGTTCTGCCTTTTTCATTTCATCATCGTTACACTATTGACTAACATTAAAAAAAAATTTGACATTTTGTGAATCAATGTTGAATCTTCCACGTCCACATTGTGATTCATCAAACATCTAGCCTCTGCTTAAGCTTCAGGCTGCCCATGCAATATTTCTGAGAGCACGGCTTCTGCTTGCATCGCATGTGTCATCCGCAGCAGCCACAGCACTGATGACACACAGCGATGGCAGCGGTGAGGCTACAGATGTTTTATTGCTGTATTTCTTGAGGAGCAGAGGTGCTTTAATTATGTTTATACGGTAATACAGCAACATAAGATTAAACGCAGCAAAAAGGCACTCATTCACTTTTAGTGAGCTAAGCAGCGGAGCAGACCTCATATCTTTTGACAGCATTAGGGATCCATGCACTGGTTAATGGTGCCTCCAGATTGCGAAGGGCTGATTAATTGATTAGGCCCATTAGGAAAGTGCTATTAATTTTGCAGCAGCAGCGCCCCTACGTGTGCTGCTGGAGAGCAGATGGCAATGAATGATGTATTTTGTTAGAACAGTAAATATTGACAGGTGCACCCCGGCGCCTCCTCCAGCTCCCCGCGGGTCGTGCAAAGGGAGAGCATTCTAATTGGCTGTCTCAAGTGAGAAGACCTCTGGAAAGCAGATGCCCCAACCCATTTTGGCCCAAAAAAGGGCAGGCGAGGGAGCGAGCAGTTCCCAACCGTGTGCTTAACCCTCTATTGTAAATAAATACTATGTGTGGAGGTGGGAGTAATACGGGGAAAGACGAGAGGAACAGTGGAGAGGCAGCTGATTCTGAATCTGAACGACTTTGGTTTGGCTTGGGGAGCACTTGATAATAGGTCCTCGCCTGGCTACACTTCGCCTCCAGTCACAATGGCCCCACGTCATTTCAATCGGAAAGCCAAGAAAACTCATTTCTGAGCAGTCTTGACATCAATTGCACTCTCTCGCTCAGTGGCAATTTTAAATCGATTGCCTCACACAGATCCCCTCCCAGACTTGGTGAAAATTTAGCCAGTTTCAGACACAACACAGACACTGTAAAGAAACATGGAAAGACTCATGAGAGGAACAATTAAGTTATATTAGTTAAGATTAGCTGATCTGTCTCTCTGTCTGAGCATCACACAGTTAAGTTTTAGTGCCTGACTTCTAAAGAGACGACACCACAGGAAATATCTCCTCAGCTCTAAAAGCTACACTGAAGGACTCCAACACTGCAAAAAAGTCTCAAATCCACATGAGATGCATGTCTTTGTGCTGTGAAAAGAGGGCGCCCAGAGCACAGACACCTATGCAAACACAGCAAGATGTCATTAAGATATTGATCAGGGCTCTTTCTTGCAGAGAGGCAACTGCACTGCCATGTGAGATAGGCATCAGTTCTGAGGCAGCAAGGCAGGCCACAGGGGTTGGACACCATCAAGATGTATAAGTTAACCCAAGTTAACCAAGGTGGCAGGGGGCCGCATCACAGAAAGTGTCCTCTGCAGGGATGCAGAGTCAGGAGGGCAGCTGTGCAAAACCTCAGTGAAAGGAGTCTGATGTGGATGCTTAACATCAGCAGGTGAATCTATTAGCAGTATAGATTAACAATAAATCTATAACAAAGGTATTTTGTTGAGTATTTTGTAATGATTCGAGCAAAATCATACCTGTATAATTAGAAAACATCATTAAAATATCAGGAAAATATGAAAAATGGTCATTAAAGTGATAATGTGACACTTCTCACACTGGTTTCTTTTCGCCACAGAAGATCCAAAAGCTAAATATACTCCAATTAATATGACTTTTTTTTAAAAAAAGACAAGCAGCAAATACTCACAGTTGAGGAGCTGTAAGCAAAAAGGGGTTGTCGTTTTTTTATTAAACAAATATTTTCTCATCAAATTGTTGACTTTTTGATATTCTGTTAAGCTACCTAATCAATTACTCGACTGATTTTAGCACCAAACAGACAGACATTAAAGTATCATTTTTGCTTTATCTGCGGCATGCTGGCTTTCCTTCCTTATCACGCGACGGCACAAAGGATGCACCGTGTCCCTGGTTCCCTGTGTGACACAATACACCGCGCCTTTTAGTTACATGACAAAGATGACTGGTGTGTGATAAGAATGTGGTTTTTCCAGGCAGTGGTTTTCCCTTCCAGAGAGATGTGTTGTTATTGTTGTTAGCCAACCAGTTAAAGCCCCCAGGAGAAAACCACAGATGATGCTCAGATGAAGTGTCTTTCCTGGAACTGTGAGAATAATAGCTCCTCTCGTTCTCTCCTCACTCCTGCGCTTCCTCCATATTTTCCCTGCATTTCAGCTACTGAAAGCCAGCGGGCCACTGTACCTCTGATTATACTCCTTCATCCATGAAGACACGGGAAATTAGATTATCCTCAGTCTGTATGTACATGTGGGTGTGCGTGTTTCTGTATGGCAGCGCTGGCAGAGGAGGTGGCGGTTATTTTTAGGGCAAAAAAAAAAAAAAATGTAAAGTATACTCCCATAATCTTCACCTTAGCAAGGTGAAAAACCTCTTAAGCAGCACATGATGAGGCATCTTATCCCTTTTCTCATTTCAGAAACATGTTCTTTTGTCTTACCTTATCTGCTCTTTTAATCTCTTTTTCATTGTGTCTTGTTTGACCTTTCTATCTTTTCTTCTTTTTTCTCTCAGCCTACAGCTTAACCGTTACCTGCTGTGTTATTGAACCCTACAGTGCCTTTTTCCCTGGGTATGGTGGTGTGTGATTCTGTTGTGAAGCCCTTGGTAAAGTTGTTTTGAAAGGTGCTGCAAATAAAGTTTTATTGCTATGAGCGAGAGCTAGATAAAGGAGAACGTATTAAAACTGAGCGATCCACCTCTCCCCTCTGCTAAATGGCAGGTTAAATTCTGAGTTAGGATGGACCTTTAAAAAAATTGCATTTAAGAACAAAGCTCCATCCTTTTTACTTCTGTCTGTCTATTCAAACACCGAAATTTTAAGAATAAAGACTGAGGGAGGGCGTCCTTGGCTGTTTGACTGTCGCACGACAAATTAAAAGTCAAAACCTTCTAGAGTCTAATGCTTTCAGTTTGTCAGCTCCGTTCTACCATATACATGTCAAAGGTAGAAAGCAGTATATTGTCTTAAATATTGTGCTCTCTCAGTGAGTCATTAGCCTAGTCAATCCCTGAAGAAAAGATGCTTTTAGTCTCTTTATTTTCTAACCTTAAGAACAAATGCATTCAGGGCATTAAAAAAGGCACCCTGCAGAGTTCACTTATAAACCTCTTAGCGTTTATATTTGGTGCTTTTTTGCCAAAACTCCATGAGAAAGCATTTTCTCCTTTATAAACATTTGCAGAGCCAATATCTTTGATCATTTGAGAGCTGTATTAATGACGTTAATGTTTGCTACCTAGCAGTCTCATGATGCTTCTTGGCAAATTGACCATCAACAGTTCAATGTAATAGTTTAAAATCATCATGTATCATGTTTCTTTCATGCTTCATGCTGCAGAGAAAAAGATACAAACAAAATATGGAGCTGCTCATCATGAACACTGCTGTGTCTTAAACTTGTATCAATTGGCGATCAGATCCGCTGTCAGTGATTAAAGGAATGATCAATAATTGTTTTTTGTTGCATTGATACAAAGACAAATAACTCACCTACTGTAGGAACTCGGCCAGCTTTAATCCGCATGAGTGACGAGTTGATTATCCATCTTTAATTACAAATCAGTTTGTCGTCTCTTTCTATGGTTGTGACACCCTGAATCTGTTTTCCATATGCCTGCTCATCAAAACTTTGCAAGTATTTTATGGATCTTCGATTGCATTAAATAAGAGTCTGCTGTGCTGAGTGGCTACAGTTTAAATCTGGGTACAAAAAGAATCAGATGCAGCTACTCTCGTCTGGGGAAGTTTCTTGCTTCTTGGCACTGGATTATTTTTGCCAATCATCAAAGGTAGTGAGTACTACTATCCAGCCATAGTGAGGTAGCTGTTCCATACCTTTAAACCAAGTCATCAAT
>JAPZDY010000013.1:8172941-8198967 GCA_029783645.1 Ctenochaetus hawaiiensis | reverse complement strand
GAGGTGATGTAAACCTCTGTACCCCTTGTTACTGCTTACACCCTTTGGCAGTCAGATCCTGTATCAACACTGTAGAACAACCAGCATTTGATGATATTCAGTAGACATAATTGCCCAACCCAACTCCACAGCACTGCTAGCGGTCAGGAAACTCCATTCAGTTAGTCCTTTACATGACTGACATGATTGTGCTTGAATTCCATGTACCTGAATAAATTATGATGCTCGGTTGCATTCAAGCCCACCTGCTTAACCGAAATTGGGGCTCTCAGCTCATGTACTACACCACACACTTTCATTATTTAGCTGCATAAATGCAAATCAAAGCACAGAGGCGCTCAGAGGCAGGGCTCGTGGAGGACAATGTAAATTGAGGTGAAGAGGAAGAGGTGAGCCATTCTTCCAGTGTCCTTCTCTAAGCCTTATTACCCAGGAAGAAAATGAACTTAACTGATACATTAAAAAGGGCTGAAAAAGCATGCCTATCTCTAATACAGTCTTCTTCCCTCAAACAAAAGGAGTGAAATAAGGTCTTTGTCAGCAGTTAGGGCATCTGTCTTCTTTCCCTCCTGCTCGCCTTGAGATAAAAGAATCAGCAAAGTAGCATAATGATTGTTAATGGGATCTTTATTAACCAAATTATTGTCTTGCTGATAATTGCTTTCTCAATGTCATGTAACTCTGTTTTACACTGCCATTGGATTAATGTTGAGCATTAATGGAGTTTATTAGCCAACATCAGTATTGCCCTTCATTACCTCTTCGATTAGCATAATCATATAGATTTTACTTGACTGAGTTGAGCTCTTATCATCGCACACGGTGCATTTCAGACCTGGTACAGAGGATATTTCTGGTGCTTTTGGAGGTTTCGCAGCCTTTCCACAATGTAAACAAATGAAGAATTCAATTTTGTGCGCGTGCTTGCAAGTGTTTGTTTATGTGTGCACATGCGTGTGCATGTGACCGTGTATGCATGTGCATTAGTAAGCACAAGCATACACGTAAAATACTGTTGTGTTGCAGAGACAGAGATGAGCTTTGCTTCTTTTTAATTAGTGGCCCAGCGGACTTAACCCCACCCCATCATTCTGCCTGAACTAAGGCCCTACGATTAATTGACTCCTCTGAGTTATCATGGAACTTCATTTCCTCAGGACGCTCTGAGTGTGCCTCTGAGTTCACAACACATTTTGCTTGCACAAATATTGAGTCTTTAGTAATGACATATGGTGAAGTCCTAGAGGCCTTTGATGTTCCATTTTTCCATCTTCCTCAGAGCCGTCAGATGTATTCATCTGTCTTAGGCTGACTATAAGCTTAACAACCTTATCATAAAAATGTACCTTTTCCCCCATTTTTATGCCTGTTTCTCTTTTCCGACTTGTTACAGGTTTAATTGTTCTTTTGAACTGCCAGTAAGTTGCATGTTGCCCTCGGTTGGTGACTCTATTACCGTTTCCATCCAACTGTCAAGAGAATCTGAAATGCACTTTTGAAATGTCAGAAAAATAAAATGCAAATTAGGTGAATTTACATTAGCTGGGTAAAAAGGGAAAAAAAATTGTCTTTCAGAATATAAAAACTTGCTAAAACAGAGAATAGAGCCAGAAGGAAATGTAACCATTCTCAGTACTTCATAATTGATAAAGAGTTAGATTTCTCATAGAATCACTTCTTTGCAGACAGAAAATGCAACTGTCCTCAAAACCCTCGTCACAATCTGCAATTTGCATATAACCACTTTGAATAATCCACTATATTGTACTGTTGGGAGTCCACTCAAATTGAACATGAAAATAAAAAAGTAAAGTATCTGCAATTGCTTGATCAAAAATAACTGTGATAACACCGGAATATGCCAAAGGAAAAAAAATGCTTTGCATGCTATGATTAGAAATGTCAGAGATGATGTATGAGGGGCACCTGAGATGGGAAGGCATCATGGGATGCAGAAAACAAGCCATGGCAAATAGGTATGCTCCTGCCTTGGGCTACACTTATATATATATATTTAGACCTGGGTACTTACAATTCCCTAGCAAAGAGTAATAGTTCTCAGTCTGCCAAGGAATGTGGACCTCAAAACTCACGAGGGGACCTTCTGAATGAAAGAACGGGGCTCAGGAATTGAATAAGTTTTGTTCCATATGGGTATTGCAGGATAAACATTTTCATCTTGCAGCTACTGCAGACGAATACAAACTTTACTGGAGCCTTCTGAAGTAAACTTTGTCCAATTAGCTAATCCCTTTTTTCCTCTTCTTTCCAAAAAGCTTATGGGCTTCTAGGCACTCTGTGGCCTGTAACTGTACATCCAGACTGCAAAACATCAATAAAATTTAGGAGAAAATTACAAACCTGTCTTAAAATCTTTTGTTTGATGGTCAGTCAAAACATGTCCTACTATTATAACACAGCCTTGAAGAATAAGTCTAATAACAGTCTACATTTTATTATAGATAAAAAATCCTGTGAGAGGACCAAAAAAGGCTTATGAATGTCTACTTCCATTCATCATAAAATGATTCAGCTTACTGATATGTGTTTAACAGTTTTGGACAAAAAAATATAATGTTTTGGAGGAAAAGCATTTTATTGTTACAGTGCAATGTTGGTTATGGTGTTTTAATGGATTTATTGACAATAACAAAACCACAGAATATCATCAAACCTGTATAGCTGTTTCCACCTGGTTGTGTACGCCAAGGGGAGAACAGTTCAGTGAACGACGCTATAAACCAATCACTGCATGGGGCTTTAATTCCCTCTAAATGGTGACCAAAACACAAGCAATATATTTGTTTCTGTAGGTATTGGCAACTGCACGGTGCTATAAATGTCTCCGCTGAATTGTAAGCCAAATGCAACAGAGGAATCAGTTACCTCTATTTAAGGTCTACTGCCTATGCTCCCCCATCAAGCTTACACCCACAGATTTATAGGGAAAGGAAGTATGTACGGCTTTTGTGCTGCAATCTTGATCCTGCAACACTGAAAGTGGAGCAGTGCTCTGTGAACTCAGCAGGAGTGCAGCATTTATACTGAACCTCATCAGTCATACCTGGCCACACACATACACACACATACACACACACAACTGCTGCTCACCAACTGAGCATCATCTCTCTTGGATGATAATCTTTTCATATAAACTCACCGGATTGACGATGGCTTTGTAGAAAACAACCGTTTGACAGTCAGCACATCTGCAGGAAACGGGGACTGATCTCATGACGCTGCTAAAGATGATGCGACAATCTTATTGACCTACGAGTTTATATAACAGTTACAATTTCTATTAGTTTTGTATTGAGCTGTCAAGCGTTGTTACGATCGTTTCCACAGAGGAACAGTTGCAGAGGGTTTTGCAGAGTCAGTTATTGCTGCGGTACAAGACAGATTACAAAAAAGTTAAGACTGTAAGAACACAAAGAGAACAGAATGTTACAGGTTGCTAATCGTTTATGACATGAACTCAATTGAAAACAAAACAAAGGTGTTTTTATTTCATGTTGACAGGTAGACAGAGTAATTGGTTATAGCATAATGATTGGCTATGAAAGAGGCATTCTTGAAGGGTTCAGTTCTCAGTAACCAGCAAGGTTTACCACTTTATTCAACATGATTAAAGGATATTATTACTCCATAATATAGTTGCAGGTAAACACAGTTTGTTTGCAAATGGATGCATTCTGTTTTAATTTACATTTTACACAACATCCAAACTTTTATGGAATCGGGGCTGCAGAAAAACATGTTAGTCATTTTATTTTCCTGCACTTTAGTTTAGATGATTTCACCCGTAACTGAATTTTTAAGCATCACTTGTAATTATGGGTGAATGTTACTCCATATTTCTTCTGACTCAATGTTTGTATCACACTTAACTCTTTAATTCATAATGTGGACAGGTTTTGGATCTTGTACTGAGCTTTTGATCATGCAGTCTGTTCGTCAAACATGTCTCAGGGAAATTACAGGTCAAAAATGTGGACCGTTTCAGTTTTGGCACGCAGTGACAATTTACCATATTGAGTCTTTCACTGGTGAAACAGTTCAGAAGAAACACTCAAAATTAGTTAACCAATGTGAGGAGCCAGAAACATATTGAAACTGACTGATATTTGTATTGAGTCACATTCCCAGTTATACTTGTTCCTCCAGATGCTAATGTGACAAGACGTCATTTCGGCTCAAAACCACATGGAGAAACACAGTTTGGACTGCATTTTCTTGTATTTCTGCCACTATGGTGTGAGTTCTCCCTGGAGACGTGAAAAGAAAGTCTATTGTGCTTTTCTTGGACACCACCTAAAGCTGCACTTTTAAAGGGCTTTTAGTCTAATTCATTTTCCAACCTCCAGAACTGCTACTTCTCAAACTAATGGGCCCCTAAACGTCTATCAAACGAACACATTTAGCAGCGCTTTACTGTGCTTCAATCACTGCCAATGCTTTCAAGAATTATAATTTTGCTGCTTTGCATCAGTTAGAAACATTCTCTCTGTGCATTAACTACATTACAATTTACGCAGAGCCCAGAAGCCTTGCAAAGGCAAAAGAGGGAAATTTGCTCAGAACAGAGGCACTTACACAAACTTTATGATTATGTCTTCATCCTGTTTCACGCTCTAACATAGGAAGCTTAGATTAGCAATGAGGGATTGATGTCAATCATCACGACGCCATGCAGTATAAATCTATCACCACACCACCAGTTATAACCCAAGGAGAAGGAGAAAATTGTCAAGGTTTGCTACCAGGAGAAAAACATCCTGGTTTTTAGCAGCTGAGTAATCCTGTTTATTAAAACAGGATTCATAGGTTCTTTGGATCGGCTGCACAAGAGGACCAGCTTGAGGCGCAGACGCAGCCTTATTAATGAGAAACGAAACAGGTCATCACAGCATGCAAAAGCTAGCTCATAGCTTTTAACTTTTTAAAAGAGTTTCTACGGATTAGATGGTGCAAAAGTCTAACTCTTTTAATTCATGGGATTTTTGTTCAGTGGTCTGAGCTGTGCTGTCATCTCTACCTCGCTACTTTTAAACCCTAACAATTTAGCTAGGTTAACAGCTGGATGAGAACAAAGACTTGGTTAGAAAAAAGGCTGTTTAAGTCCAGCTGGCTCCTGAAACGTGCTTTCAGCTGGCGGATGAAATGTAGACTCAGCTCAGGTCAGATCAAACATGTTTTGGAAATAATTAAAGCAGCAGTGGAGGTGTACGCTGTCTTGATGCCTCACGGGCAAATTTGATTCAGCCAGCACACTGGGAGGGTGAGCAACTGGCTGTCATCAGGGCCGACGAATGCTTTGTTTCCTCTTTTGTTAAGCTGTCATGTGAGGATGTCGCAGATCAGCTTCTGCTTGTTTATGCCGGCATCGGAGCCCAGAAGAACGAACGGACGGTTGATGCAGCTGGTCTGGGATTGCAGACGCATGTATAAATACAGCTGCTTCCTGGGCTTCTTCCTCTTAAAACACACACATGCACACATGCTCTTCTATGGAGAGATAACACACCTGCAGCATCACATTGCAAATTCAGCCAACAACAAGGATAGAGGGCAATCAGATACTCACACAGGAACATACACACACAGGCATAAAAAGCATGACAGGCCGGGAAAAAGGCCCAGGAGTCTCAGTATCCCAGAGACCAAACTAGGCCAGAATCTCTCTCTTTCTTTCTGTCTCTGCTTTTTCTCTGTCCATCTCTGGCTGGTGAGGTGGCATTTGACTCGAAGGACAGAGAGCAGGAAGCCTCTGCCAGGCTGGGAAAGGATACAAAGCAGCAGCCCCAACAACCACAGAGCCCTTCATTTCCTTTTAAACCCACTCCCATTCAGCCCCCAGCCTGCCAAGATCCAAGACAGGAGCAAAGGGGATAAGCAATTGACCCCCAATTAAATTGATTAGACGATATTGAATATGATTAATTAAAAATACTAGAATAAGACACATAAGACAGAATCATCCATTCATGATGCCCCGGAGTTGGGCTACCTAATGGCTCCCTGGGTGGAGTTAGAAATGTATCAAATAGATGAAGAAGTCAATGTTCATTTGGGGAAGGGCCAATAAAACCGTCCACGGCCGAGGCCAAATATAAACTGAGCGTAAGCCTATTTGCCTCCAGACTAAACAGGTTTGTATCGATCTCCCCCAAAAATAATGCTAACATTCAGATGATGCCTCCTGCATTTAGATTCCTCATGAGATCCAACAGTAAAGTCCTCTTCAAAATCAAAGTTTAAGCTCAAGCTGCAGACAAGTGTAATGGTCTGGCTGCTTTTGTTTTGCAGTGTTAGCCATTTTATATGTAATTAGCTGTCAGGGATAGTGAAAAGCGGCTAATTCCCTTTCTATTTTTGCCTCCCTGAGTGGATGCTATGCTCAAGTCTGACACTGACAATAATTAAAACTCTGCCTCAATGACTCTCATGTGCAGTGTTACATTTGTTTTCACCCGTGTAATGTGTAATATGGCTGGGCATCACCCCCCCACATTTCTCTGAGTAATTTGTTCCCCCTGAAGGGTTTGACCGTTTGACAACACTGGGCCATGATACTTAACCATGCTATCAGTCACAAGTCTAGTTAAGAAACTGGAGGGTTTTCGAAGTCAGTAGAATATGAGCTCGGATCGCACAGTTGGTATCAGAGGAACTTCATTATTCATGGAGACACAAATTTCAACTTTGGCAGCTTCGGCAGAAGGTTAGAGGATTCAACAGTCCCCCAAAACATCTTATTATCTTTCATTTTTGCTTTTTTTACTAATAACCAAATGCCTAATTGTTGAATGCACTGAGTTTCAGCAGTAATAATTTGCATTTTTAAGCTTTGAGGGCAGCTAAGTGCAGACTAGTGTGAGCTTCAATGCCAGTCTATCACACAACTATTCTGCAAACTCTTATTTTCAGTTCATTTGTATTCAATAGAGTCTGGAGTTATTTTTGGTTTCCCTGTTTAAGTTGTTTATTGTTCTTGCACAGACTTTCCTTTTGCAGGTGCTCCTATTTGCACAATGACAGACCTGAGCTAATGCTAACACCGGCTGACGTCATCTTTGACTGTAACTGTCTGAAGTCTGGTGCGGTGGGTTTTTCACACAAATCTCCCTTAGTGGACACAAAACAAGTCATGATGTTTCATAGTGTTTAGTTTCATTTAATCGATGCAGGACAGCAGTCTGAGCGAGCAATTTGACTTCATTGGCTGTGACGGGCGTCAGATGATGCTGTTGTTAACTAGCTACTCTCTAAAACACAGAGAGTGCCTGGAAGGATGCTTTTGATTTACTGTACCTGTCCTTTCCAAATTTGTAAGCTGCTTCCGTATTCAAGATGTTGTTTGCATAATGATTAGCTTTACCTCAGTTATGAACACACCATCATCATCTTCATGTGTGCAGCAAGAAAGGAATCTCTGCCCCCTATTTAAAATGAAAAATTAGGACCCTATAGAAGAGGAGAGCAATATAACACGAGTGTGACATGATGATATTTTACAGAACATGGTTACATGGTTAAGTGCAATCACTTAATCCTATTAACACAGTACCGTAGCCATGGTAAGCCTCACAATGAAGTACACATTTTATCAAGATGTCCTGCATTTGCAGGGGAGTTGCACAGATGTTTGCACACATAAAACGCTGTGAGTAACATTCAGCACTCATGTTGCTTTTCCCTCCAACTCAAAGCCACAGCTTATTATGTAAATTCCACCACTGATGTTTGCATATGAGAGTGCATTTGTGATGAGCATCATTAGTACTAGTTTAAAGCTTACAGTAAGGTAAATACAAAAACAGCCAAAGTAAATAGAAAACTAAACATAAATTACCGAATATTTTTGATGATGCAGATTTTTGAGTGTAAAAAAAATAAAACTGTACAAGTTTTGTTTTCAAAGAAAGAATTTCACTTCCTCCTGTCAACACACTTAAATCCTACTCTGGGCTGCTAAGAGACACAGTTGCTGCATTTAGAGAAAATTAAGGTCTAAAACTGACAATCAACCATGTCAGAGTGCTTTTTTTTAAAAAAAAAAGAAAAACTGTACTGTTTGGAAACAAATCTCCAGGCAAGTGCTGCAGGCATCTCTTTTTAATTTGCTACATGCTCAGTATTCAGCCGCATGGATCAAAGGGACACTTAATTTTCCTCCCCTCTCCCCATTATGTGCAGTGAGGAATGAGGCAGACCCTCGCGGGAACAGATTTGATTACTGTTTATCATTACCGTCACTCTCCTCGGTGACAGAGGGGCTGATCCCAGGTCACCAAAGATGCAACGAAACAGATTAGTGAAAGGACCCTTATTTTCTGCCGCACTTTTATGCATCACTTGTAGACTGAAGTCTTGTTAGCTTTTAATTGTGAGGTGATTGTAAGGCCCATTTCCCAGCAGCCACTGCAACATTTTTACAACTTTGTATTTGCGCCTAAGCAGTGGACAATTACCCAGAAACCACTTTGGACATTAGCCTGAAAACAATGAAAATCATAAAAAGGAATAAACGGCAGTGGCACGCACACGAACCACGCCATTGCGGTCGACTGCAAATGCTGATGTATGCTGATGCCTCTGCTGTTCAATGCAGGGGCAAACTGTGGGCCTAATTATCTCCCATCCAAGTTTGCTGTTTTCTGTGTTTTCCATCCCTCTTCCTCTCGCCCTCCTTAGCGCATCCTCAGCTCACACTTTAAACCGAACCCTGCACCCGCATAATTGTGAATATTTCCTAACTACACGCTACAACAGTATTCATTTCCAATTAGAGACACTATACTTTCATCCCTCTAGTGAAACTGGTAATTTTTTATCCGATTTACTTCCCTCACTTACTTTTTTCTCCCCCCGTCCTCTTCTTGTGTGATATTTTCCTGTGTCTACATTAGCATAAGTGCAGCAGTGATCCGCTTCAGGTTGACGGTTTTTAATGGGGCGGCATTTCCATTTCACAGAGGACACATGTGGCGGTGGGATGTCGAGGAGGGCCGGGGGGGGTGGTGTGTGAGTGGGGGGGAGGCGGGGGTAGCGGGGGTAAGAAGGGAGCAGTACAAAGAGAATGGTAGAGACACTCTGCAACGAGTCCTGTCACCCTTAATAATGCAGCAAGGATGGAAGAGGAGCAGTCATCTTCATCCCTAAATGGCAGGCGGAGGTTGCATGGCCCCTGGAAGCCACAGAGCCTAATTATAAGACAAAGCCTCACGTCCTGTCGGTGGCCACGTGACCATCAAAATCTGTAAAAGCAGGAGAGTCTCCGAGGTCCCTTCGGTCCTCTCAAAGGCCTCCTGGGAGCACAGGTGACACGCAGGTAAGTCACAGAGCCTGCGGGGACAGGGCCACGGCCCTCACGGCCTGGACTTGTCATGGATGTCGTAAGGACTTGACCCAGTTGCCAGATTGAGTGCTGGCAGCTGTCTTGGCAACGCAGCATCTGTCAGTCTTGGCTCGCTAACTCACCATGCAACATAGCGCACAGGAGAGCAGTGTAAAATTTAAGGAGACTCACTTTAACCTGAATTTCTCAGACAATGTGCAAGTGTGTGTGCAATGCCTGCGTTTACTATGTGTGGTATTTCAAAGGTTAGAGTCAGTGAGGGAGCCTAAGCCGGAGACAGAATAGCACTGGAAATGACTTTATAAGTACAGAGTAATACTGTGTACAGTAAGTCATCTGTGGATTGTGTGTTTTTAAACCTCTCCTTTCAGAAACAGTTATCTGTGAGGAACATGGACGTGTCTTTTGAATTACACTGCTGAAGGAACCTGATCCAGCCTGAATGCATGATGGCGAAAAGATCAGCTAGAAGAGAGTCCAAGAGAGGAGAAACTGTTTAAAGTTTGTAACAAAGATGTTACAATAATTCTTTATTTTGTTTAGTTCATTCTCCAGACCGTCACCTCGCTAGGCTACACATAACCCTATACACTTTTTATTTTTATGTTATTTAATATCTTTTTTGTTTTGTTTTATTGTCTCTTTTTCTCTCTTTCATGGCTATCAGTTTGGGTATGTGAGTAAAAAATGCTGTTTCTATTTTCTATTTGTTGGGGTAACCAATAAAAGTTCAAATATAAAAAAAGGGAAAGTTATCTGTAAAGAAACAATAACACACACACACCACTGTCTCAAATCTTCTTATACCCAAAGCTTTTCACACTTGGATGTTTGAAAACAGTTCGGCAAAAACAAATCGATTTGGACAAACACTCTACCACCGTCCAGAATTAAACAAAGGTCAGCTTGTCAAACGGAAACATTTCAGATGGAAGAAAATAAACAGCACTTTCTGATTAACTAATCCTGTCTGTTCTTTATAGGATTATACAACTCATATATAAAAAAAGCAAAGATCATGTTATCATTGCAAATATATTTGAACCGAAAAAGCTTCACATCTAAACTTTTCTTGGCGGTACTTTTTCACAGCAATTGCACAACCCTCAAGGCTTTATTTGAAGAATTGAAGAAATTAGACTGTAATCATCATATGTTACTGTACTGTTAACTGTGGTAACTGCTCATTTGATATGATTATGGGGCACAGTATTTAAAAATATGTTGGCAATACACTTTATGATTGCTCTATCACACATAGAACTAAATCCTCATTTTGTATAACATTTTGTTTTATATCACTAAAATGATTTTACTGTCCTACTGTATTTCCTCACCTATTATTTAGCGAATAAGGAGCAAATATGAGACATACATAAACACAGTTAGCTTACACTGTGTATAGATTCTGTTTTTTTCTGGTTTATTTTCTGGTTGTTTTCAAACATGACGAACACTTTTTAAATTACATTTATAGTTTTAGTGTATTTTGATGCAGGATCAACATTAGCTTCTGTTATTTATTTATTTTTTTAACTTATTAATGGATATTTACAGTTTTTTAGACCAGATTTAGACTATTAAAGGTACAATTGCTTCTGTGGTCTGGTGCTTAGTAAAAAAAACAGGAAGCATATAATACTCTGTGGGTTATTTGTATTACGCTGCCTTTATAGATGAATAATAAATTGTGTTCTTTAACAAAAGGACCATGGTTAATGCACCTGCCTCCAACTATTGTCCTAAATAATCCACCAAATCCAAGTCCAGATTCAGATTCCAGGCAGACATTTCAGTGCTTGGGAGCATCATAATAGTTTTTTTTTTTTTTTTTTTTTTTTTTTGCTCTGTGCAATTTTTTCTCTTGTGCATCATGAGTTGAATTTAAAAGCAATTTCTGCAAGTTTGAGCAGTGCTTTTTCTCACACTGGGGCTGGAGGATATGGACAAAAAATCATATCTCAGTATTTTCTGCACAGTTGTTCAGCTGTGAGTCAAAACCCCATTTGAGATTTCACAATAAAAGTTGGTGATATGGACAAAAGAAAGTGTATCAAACATTTTTCACGAAATACCTCAATATTAATATTGCACCAAAATATTGTTCTGCAGGGTTTAAAGGTTCAAATTCTAACTGCGCAAGTCTTTTATCAACAAAATTCTCTACAAAGTTACAACCCCATTTATTTCGACAAGGACATGTGTACTTGTGTTGCAGAGGCTTGTGGGAAGGTGAGCGTTGAACATTTGCAAGCAAAGCGGCGAGAGGGACACATTGAAAGGAGAGCTCAAGCTGTCTATGCAAATTTAAGCAGTCTGAAAGAACCAGTGACTAATGAATTGCCAGGTGTCTTTTTGATTGACGTGTGCTCATAAAACATCTCAGTCCAACCTCCACCTGTTTTACCCACGGACCACACTGACACCAACAAACAAAAAAAAATCATCACAAAAGACAAAATTATTCTAGCTGCCTGCACTTTTCCCAGTAATTAAAATACAAGTCTTTTTAGGCAAAGGGACAAATTAGAGCATGCAGCAGCACATAAGGAAGTCTGTGAAATTGTGGGGGCTGGTGAACAGACGGCGAGGACGTAGCAGTACACTTCAGTCCAAATCTAATTTAGAAAAAGCATCCATAGCTAAATACGTGCACCCCTTATTTGACCCCAGACCATCTTAAATCTGAAGTGAAACAATGTCAAGAGTTGGGAGCATCTTTAGATAGTGGAGACGGGGCTTGTACTGACAACATGGCCCGGGCTGTCGACTTGCCTTACATGCACTTTGGCATTCTCACACCTCTCAGTGCATATGTGCGCCCGAAAATCCCCAGCAGTGGTGCTATCAGTAAATTTTGCTTTTTGCACCTCTTCAGCAAGACAAGAAAATAATCCCTTTGGAAACAGCCAATGTCTCTAGTTTCTGTTTGCTTAGCCATGCCTGGACACTTTGTCACCATCAACATTGTTTCAAAATATCAGTTGGCATCCAGCCTTGTGCAGGGTATAATACTCTTATTCATTTTTTACATAAATATGTAATACTAGCCCTGCAAAACAAAAGTTTGGGCAGGAAAACTAAAAGGTGTTATAGGACTATAGAGTATGTAGAAATAACAAAAGCAGCTTTATATTGGTGGGAAATACAATTACACCTTCTCTATGAGAGACAAGCCACTCTTTTTCTGTCTGTCTGTTGCAGGACTAATATCTGCTAACATTACAGGTGAGACAGTGCTTAGATTATACAGCTAAAGTGAGGAGAGGTCAAGGCAGCAGCTGAGTACGGACTGGCTGTTATTTTGGCAGTTTTACACTTAATTAACCTTGACTACAACAAAATCATTCTAGAAAAGAATGTAACATTCATATCCATCATAAAAATATAACAGAGACATGCTGTTTAATACGAAATAAACAGTAATTAGGGCTATATGATATACTTGCCCTCTCTATGGCAACATCATATGTCATTTGGCCTGTGCTTTGCATTTTTTTGCACAACAAAGAGGCAGACAGTAAATTTTCATAAGTGGGAACACAAACAAACATGAAGGACAGTGAATGTGACGCAGAATGAGTTGATGACGAACATGAGAAACACTGCGACCCCCAAAGACAAACCAAGGATTTTGCACCTAATAATTATGTTTTCATTTATATTTCTTTAAGACATTTAATGTTTGATTATAAAAGTATGCAACACATTTGGCTACCCCTGTAATCAAAATCCATTTAATTTGCTAAATAACACAGTACAGCAATGTGAATGTGAAGTACAGGAGGTTTAAGAACAACAAGAGCTGCAGTGTAAAGCCTCACAAAATAAAAAAAAGACAAAAGAAAGGTCACAGCATCAGCCCAGCGATGGCACGGCAGCCACACTGGCAGCAGAAAACAATGACCGGCTCTCACTCCTTGGAAGAACTGCCAACTCATGTCAAATCACAAAACATATATGCAGCACATGTGGTTTTCCTGTGCAACAATTTTAATCACTACTAACACTTTGCTGAGATGAAGTCATAAGCATTAAAGCCCAAGAATCGTAGTGATATAAAATAAGAAAAGAGTTATTTATCCAACCACGCTCGGTAAACAAACACACAATGCAGCAGCCCTGTAAACTGGGTTTAATCACAACACGTTTTGCAGCTTTCAGCTTCACAGCCACAAGCGAGGTCACAGCAGAAGAGCTGTGATGGCACGATGGCCATTACAACAGGAGCAAAGCAGCAAAACAGAGGCATAATGCAAACAATGTTTTGAATGCACCACAATGAAAAACAATGACTTGCACTTACTGTTTAAAGTTCTAATCGAGAGTAAAGTCCATTGTGCATCGATTCCTCCATGTGGAAAGGTTCATTAAAGCATCTTAGATGCTTTTATCATTTTAAAAGAGCCTCTCCTGTCAGATATGTTCCTCCACCCTTTCTACTTTGTTACAGCCTTATTGCTCTCTTCGGCCGTCACCAAAATGTCTCTGTTCCATTAAACTCTGGAAACTTAAACAGTTCTTTATTTTTATGGACAGGATTCACTCAAACTGCACATCCTGCGAGGAAATGATTCTTTAACACCAAATGCAAATTGCCTTCAGTGAAATTGCTTTGGCAAGTATTATCCATAACACCTGGCTTTCCTATGCAATCACCCAAATAACCATTTCTGATGTGCAAAACAGGATTCAAATAAGTCTTAAGTGACATAAAGGAAGCAGCAACCACAAGAGTTTAAAGCAAATAAATATTTGTACCTTGCTTCCTATTGAGACATTGGCTGTAAGATCACATTCATCCAGCCTCATTCATAATGATGCACAGCACAAAAGTCAAAGCGACACATTTTTTATCCACAATAGGCACCTTATGCAGCTCTCAGCTCTACATTCACAGGTAAGGTCACCAGCACAATCCTGGCAAAGGCACGGCGGCCATGCAACCACACTCAGCCCGAGAAAACACAACTGAACGTGACATTATGAAAGCAAAAGACAGCAAAGTGACATTAAGCCCGCAGGTTAGAGCTCCACAGACACAGATAAAACCACTCATACATATGGCACGGCGGCCAATACAACACAAACACCATTAGTGTAATTGAAAACTTGCACTTACTATTTGAAGGTCTTCTTAAAGGTCTGCATGAGTTTCACTCTGCGCCAATCTTCATTTACAATAATGTCCTTTATGGTGCTGCAGAAGTCCTCAGACGTTTCGGGCTGTCACTTGTAAGATATTTCCCTTTTGGCTGAGAGGCGTTGACTTTTCTAGCCCTTTAAATATGCACTTTGAATGACAAAAAGTCTCTTTATGTCAATTTACTGCTCAACCTCCCAGCTGAATGAAAACAGAGTGTTGAAAATAGGACAAAAGACAAGTGTAAATCTCAGTAGTTATTCAGCAAAATTTACTTTACTGGGGGATTTGAGGGAAATAAAAACAAGACTTCATCCAAGAGGAAGCGTCAAAAACTAATTAACACACGTGCCAAGTTTAGTCAAAAATGGCGCGAGCTTTCTTCTTCGCTTATGGCAGCATTTGCTCTGATAGCGCTCTGTGCTGCCCCCTGCGGACGGAAAACTATATGCAAACAAAAGTCAGCACTTTGTAGTGTTTGGTGCTCTATCAAGCAGGCGCAGTCCTCTTTAAAAAGATTTGAAAAATTAGATCGTTGCAAAATAATTATTATCTCATTATAATCCCTGGTTGAGGCCACATGATTTCCCAATGCTGAAACAAACAAAAATCAATGCAAATATTTAAAATATTATCTCTTTCATTGTAACCATCCCTTTTTCATGTGTAGCCTATTTTTACATAACAAAATGCATAAACTCTGTGTTGCTCTTGCCTTAGAGGTAAAGCCAAATGGTTATTAAGCACAAAGGGAGCTCTATTGTGAACTTTTGGGAAGGGGGGGTACAGCTATTGTTGAAGTCGTGAGCCAGAGACCATCCATGGGAACGGACACACTAATTTTAGCCATCTGGAGGCTGTAACTTACAAGGTTGGGCTGACATAAATCACTGTATTTTGCAACAGCCTATAAATTCATGTGCTGATAACTCAGAACTAAGTAGGTAGTTGGCAAAATTTTGCTCCATCTCAACTGCCACTGCCTGGCAGATGGTGCTTTATATATTTATAATTGTCCAAACATTGTAAGAACCTCTCAGTATTTGGATCCTGTGCACACTAATTATCTTGATGGATATAAAAATATAATAGTGCTCAAAGTTTAGCACTTTTCAAAAACTGTTTGTGTGTGTTTTTGTGTGGTGTGTGTGCGTGTCATTGTTGTTATAAAAAAATCATGTATGATGAGTGTTTGCATCAGAATGAGGCCTCCTGTATAAGTATTATTATCATGCTGCTCAACATGATGCCATGTACAAAATACTTATGTTATAATCTTTACTCTACAAAGACAACTGCATGAGATATGGATGCAATACATTTTGTAATTCCTTGAAATTATTTGAAAGGGCCACAATTGATATATCTGCTGTACTAGATTTCATTCACTTTGTTTGCTTGAACGATGTTTACTGTGAAGGCTACAGCAGGTGGAAACAGACCACCCTGTGCAAACTTTGAGACTGTTATCCATTTGAAAACAAATGTTTGTCTGTGGTCTCTGCATATTTGAGAAAATATTTATTGTTTTTTGCAACTTAGGTTGCAGTAATACGCAGGTTTCACACTTTATTTGGTACAAAAACCACAATATCCACAGCACCTAAATTTGCTTGTCTTTAATTGAAATTGACATAGTGTTTTGTCAAATTATAATAAAGTGTTTGTTCAACCAAATAAACTTCAATTTCCATTCCTTTCAGTGTCACTTTAACCGATAATAATACAAATATGAATAGTTATGAAAGTAATCCAATTCTGTATATCATGATACAGTGAAACTTGCTTAATTTTTGAGACGGTTATCATAAAAACCCCACCTCCGACATTTAACAAAATGCTGTGACTGATTAGTTTTTTCAAGAGGCATATGAGAAATGTTAAACTTAATCAGTAAAAAAAAAACCTTTGATGATCGTTATTACTGCAAATTATGAATCAGAGTTTATATCTGTGTATCTGCAGCTAATGATGCATGCCAGCATTTTTCCGAGTCCTCCTTGTAAACAAGTAATTATACAAAAATCTGTCACGCTTTTCTGCATTACTTATACTGTGGCTGATTTTCATAATGCTGGTGAGAGAGGGACACCTATCATGTTCCCCTGAAAAATCTGAGGATTGACACTGCAGACTTAGACATAACACTGCATAAATGAGTCATTTAAGAATGACATTAACATATAACACCAGCTGCCCTGAGGTGAGATCAAGATTAAACAGATCAATCCCTCCAGCCTGACACTTCTAAAGGAGAGTTTCTTTTTACCAAAGCAGCATGACGCTCATCAAGTGAAACATCTGTTGTAGACCTTTTTTTTTTTCTGGAGACATAAACTCATCTGCAAATGATTTCACCTTGGTGATAATTGCATTAATAAGACGCGGTAGACTGTGAGTGACTGCTGATGTCACCGCAAGAACTTAGGCAACCAATGATTCCCTTCGAGCATGACTTAATCTCAAAAGAGTTCCAGCTGTGCTCTGACATTGACATTGTGCTTCACCAAACCCTTTACATTTGGATAAAAGGCTCAGACACAGGCGCAGATGACAGGGGTGCAGATGTCGCAGGCATGAATTTGTGCAAATACAGACTGTTATATGTGACACAGAGACAAATTTGTCTTGTTAGAAATGGTTGTGGAAATGTTTTTAAATCAAGGTCGACTTACTTTATGTCTCAGGGTCTTTAAACCACATGTCGCTGCCATCCTCAGCAGATGGAGACATTTAAATTGTTGGCTTGCGATGTGAAACCATGGTTTTATGATAATGTCATGAATGTGTTGGTCTGGAGTTGTTGCTGATTGCCTGGTTTGCAACCTTAAGTATTGATAAGGCTCAGGAGGTCACTGCTTGTAGCCACAGTTTGACAAGAAACAACTGAAGCACATTATACCCTTAATCCCCACAAATTGTGTACAGATGAGTTACAACTTGTTACTTAGTGAGCCTTAGAGGTCCTGAAGGGCAGATTGTTTTGAGCCAGGCAAGCTGTTTCACTGTTTTCAATCTTAATGCAAAGCTTAGCTAATTGACTTCTGGCTCTAACTCAATACTTCCCACAGACATGAGAGTGATATCTGTTCGCTCAGCCAACACTTGACAAGAAAACAGGTAAACATGTTTGCCAAAAATGCTCATTTAATTTAAAAAGGCAAGCGCTTAGGTTATAGTTGGCAAATATAAAGGCCTTTTTATGTGTCTGACTATATAGCTATTTGTAGTAACCTCCTTTACATGAGTTTGCATTTAAATGTGCAACAGCTGATTTTATGGCCACTTGGGGGCAACATAGGCAGGCTGCAATGATGAAAGAAAAATATTTGATGAGTTTATTAGCAAAATGTCCCTTTGCGGTTAATGCCTGCAACTCTAATATTCAGTCTTCTTTTTTGCTTATTTTTGCTTGCCACCAATTCTTAAGGGGAAATATCTGTTTAATTAGCAGCTAAATACACAAACATTAGAACCAGTTAGTCGCTAACTCAGATTATCTGCCCTTTGGTGTTGGCTGGGTGGCATGTGTTGACTTTTTAGAGCTTTTTCACCTCCTGCTGTGGCCAAAAAAGTTGATTAGAGCAACAGGGAAAAAGTAAAGGTGTGTTTTGTAACATCAATTGATATAAATAAAAGAAGCTGAAATACCTCTCAGAGCTGAGAAACATCGCAGGGTCAAGTGATAATTGTCTCCAGTTCATAAAAACAACCTTTTTCACATTCAAGTAGCCATATGAGATATTTTTTATGTAAAAATTAGAACCACTTTCAGAGTGTGATATTCTTATGTTAAAGCCCCAGAAGTGTTATCAGCTCACAGTGGTTGTATAGTCATCAATGAGACCTAAACACCCTTCAAAAAAGCGATATAAAGTCAAATTTATACATATTCACTCCAGTAGCTTCACTCATAAGCATCATCAAGTTGTTTATGTAACACGGAGGCCACAGTAATTATGCGAGTACACCATTGTAATTTATGGGAAACGTGTCCTATTTTGATGTAGAAGGATTAAGAAGCCTCCAAGGCTTTTTGACACCAATTCACACAGGAATGAATGCAAAACATTCTCCGCATGTCACCAACATCCTGATCTGCATCAACAACATTGTGCTGGGGAAAAGATTACACTGATGGTGTGTGTGTTGTGCAAGTGTAGTCATCCAAACAGTTTGTTATTGTGTTTTTTTTTTCCTTTTCTGATGTAAAACAGCGAATTGTCTGGCCTCATTTCTCCAAAACTGTTCCCATTCCTTCTGTCTGATCACAAAAATGGAAAAATACTGCTTTAAGTTTCAGTTTCATATGAGTAAAAACACTTCAGGTGAAACATCCCATCAAGTTTAATTTAACTTTATTTTACCTGTTGCGAGTCATTTAAAGTGCAGAGACCTTCCATTCACCTGTAAAGTCTTTTTAAAAGATGTAATTTTACTTTTTCTTTAAAAAGATACCTGATACTTGAAAGACTTGAGAGCTGTACTGTACTGAAATGAAATAGCTGTGTCTTTAAAGGAAGTCTTCATATCAAATAATTGCATAATAAATTGGAATGTCCAACATAAGATTGGATTTAAATATTCATCAATTTAATTTGAACATTCCCTCTCAGTTCTTTGTATAAAAAAAAAAAATTACAAAAAAAATCAAGACTTCAAATTAATATAAAATGATGCTGGAGGGTGGGCAAGAATTATCTGGAATAAACAGACACCGCTCTTTGGGCAATGAGTCTCTACTGTCATCTTTTCACATGGGCTAAAAATCCTTCTGCTCCCACTTAAAACATCAACAACTCCAACTATGTGGGCAGTGTAAACAAAACGGTTTGACAGAATGATACAGCTTCTGTAGCCTGACCCTCAACCCCAGCATGCTTGTTTTCCTTCCCTGCGAACTTCTGCGTAGGTTTGGTTTGTCGGCTCCCTCTCGTGTGTGTTTTCTTTATTCCAGAATTAACCAGGAAACCAAAGCAAACAAATTTGTTTTGGTGATATCCTGCTCAGCAGAGCACGACACACAGAGAGAAAAAAAAAAAAACCTCTCCACAGTTGGATTGACACAATAATTACATCAGAACTGTGGTTCTATTCATATTAGTATTTCAATCCACTGCTGTAGATTCTGATAAAAAATTGACATAATTGTAAGCACAAGCATGAATGTGGAGGTCTAAAGTTACAAAAGTCATATATTTACATTGTGCAATAGTACAGAAAAATCATATAAATTTAAATAAATGACCAAAAGTTAAATCCCTTAGCATAAAATCTGATTCGGAAACAGTGGAGGCTAATGTACTCTAACATCCCAGAGCTTCAGTATTCAGAGTTATAGAAAGAGTTTGACGTTTTCAGGAATATGTCTATTTGCTCTCTTACTGAGAGTCAGATGAGAAAATCTTTCCCATTTTTCACTGCGAAGCTTGTGTAGCAGTAAAACAGGCTCCTGTGGAGTGAATATCATGCCTTGCTTTTCAGATGTTTAGCAACCAAAGATAAACAATATGAGGGAGTAAAAAATAGGGCAAAACAAGAGAAAAACAAGGCGAAAAAATGAAATAAAAACAACAAAAAAGAGCACTTAGATTACCCAGCCTCATTAATGAGTGAACCCCCCCCCAACCTTTCCATTCCCTCCCACCTATGTGTAAATGTTATTACTGTTTTTGCGGTGCATCTGAACTGTTCATCTCTTTTATGGACACTAATGATAACAGTGTTATTAAATAAAATACTGATATTGATAATGACCATTAAAATACAGTTCCCCCTAAATCATTTCTGTTATTCTTTTTGTTGTAGTCTGTGTCAAAGAGGCATCTGACCACTGGCTGCTGTCTGATGAAAAAAGAGAAAATTTCGTTATTTGTAACTATTCTTTTTGTACCAGATTATAACAGTTACAGACCCTCTCTCTTCTTCTCTACACTCGTATTTTGAGTGTAATTCTTTCCCAAAATGTGACAAAACACACAACACAAAGCCAGAGATGACTTTGACTCATTGCAGTTTTTTTCCAATTTTCGATAGATATTGCCATAATAAAGTTATTACGCATTCAAGATAATCATGTTGCGAAAACCTGATGTCTAAATCCTTTCAGTAGAGGAGGTCATTGGTCCCCTTTTAACTCTTTCCTGTCCGTCATCAGAGACGTCAGATTCTCTCCAGGTGGAGGCTATCAGTCTTTATATTTTTTTTTTATCAAGCTGGCCCATCTTTCTTTTTCCTGAACAAGATAATAACTTTCTCCGCACAAAGAACACCTTAGGACAGGAGATCATGATGTACGCCTTTGAACAGTGCTTGAGATGATAAAATTGATGTCCATTACTTGTGAAGCTGCAGCCTGCAGCCAGTTAGCTCTGCTTTGCATAAAGACTAGAAAGCAGGAGGAACGCAGGCCGGGATTATGTGCTGGACTATTTCCTGCTCAGAATTTTTAGAGTGACATGAATTTGTCAGTGTACCATTGGGGACTGCTTAATAAATGACATTCAGTACTTTGTCTTTAGTTCAACAACATGCAAATGTGAGCATGCAAGAAGGAGAAAAGAGAAGAAAACCTTTGGGAGGATGATGTTCAAACTTCACTAAACTAGTTTTTGTAGCTCAGGAATCTCCCACTTTATATTCGGGAATGAATACTCCATATCTACGTAGAGATTTCATGTCAGATTTCATGAACTGTTATGGTTATTGAGGATGACAATTATTTACTCCTCTGCAAAAGCTTCTACGCTGCTGCCTCTTTTCTTGGAAGAGATCAAAGTCTTTCCTGTTTCACCCAAAAGATTTTAAGCATAGATTCAGAGAAAAAGGCTTTACCCACACTGCAAATTAATTTAGAGAGCATAAATAATAAAGGTCTGGATGAAAGAAACCTGCCATCATGATAAAAGCTGTGTTTTCAAACACAATGCAAAGAAAGCAGCAGGAGTACAGTGATGCAGCGTCCACTCCAATGCCGAAACAAGCTCAGACTGAACAGTTGTAACCTATTTTTCAAACTGCTCAGTCTCCTTGAATTATCCATCCTTTGCCACTAGGCTAAGCACATATAACCCGTAACCCCACCTACACACACTGTCAGTGTGAAGCTGGAAGCAACAGCCAAGTGATGCGTTTTTATGTCTCAACTTCTGTCTGCAGAACTCCAAAAGGAATCTCTAGCTCTTTTTTCCGAGTTTCCTTCCTGAGTCCTCCGGCACTTCAATACCATTGTATCACGAGTCACAAAGAGCTAGCGGGCTGAAAAAGCTAACATCCCGACTGAATGATGGACGCTGACTGCAGCTGGTACAAGTCAACTATCTTGCAAAGCAAACTGTACTGATATTTTTCAACTGCAAATAGGTGTGAATCTATAGCTATATTTCATTTTTAAAGATGTTTGAGGGATTTAAACTCTAATAACAACTTCAGCAGCACCTGATGAAACTGTAGCATAAATCTCCTCCAGCGCTGAGGTGCAACAGGAAGATACGAGCTGCCACAAATGACAAAACTTCTGGAGGAAATCAAAACCTAAAGAATGAATTGAGTGACTTTTAGAGGTGTTATCTATGACAGAATAAGGAGAAAGTATTTCAGAATATGAAATGATAAAATATATTCATATATATTGTATAATACAATACAATAATAGCATCAAATTTAAACATACAAAATCCAGATATTAGAGATCTGTTGGGACATGTGCACCCCCAGCTTGTACCAGGTGAGCCACCAGGGTGACCCTCCCGGTCACATAGTTCAATATTTACCCTAAAGACATGAGACTGGTTTCTCATTTAACTCTCCACAGGAAAGCAAGTAGGAATTCTTCCAAAAATGTTGAGGTACCTCTTTAAAAAAAAGGACGTGATAATCCACAATAACCATTATAAGAAATCAGAAAATATTGTCATATATCAAGCATATAAAAACACCTTTAATCATTGAATTCAAAAGTTTAGTTTTTGATGTTTGTATTGCTTTTGTTCATTGTTATGAAGCCAAGCTGTATCCTAATTTAATGTCAAATGCGGCTGCAAAGAGATTTTTATGTTAGCAACACCATAACAATACGTGGTGTGGAGTCATAATTCATAGACTTACTTAAAAATGGATTTGAGCTGTAATAGAGAGGCAAAACATGTTCTTTTAAGGTTCACAGTACAGAGATAGACTGAATGAAAGTGTGTCACACGGCATAATCCCAGCGATTGTGTTCTTTGCCCAGGATGGTGCCATTGTTTCATTGATCTGTTGATGGCTGGTTTCCAGCACAATCTCCTTTGTCACATCTGCAGCTCATCATCCCATCTCTCTCTCTCTCTCTTCCTCTCTCTCTCTTTTTTTTTCCTGGAAGCAGCCCTCTTATCTGGCTTTGCCTCTTCCCTTTCTTCCATTGCTTTAATGCATCTTGTCAGATTGAGTGTCTCCGAGTCACAGCTCTCTCATTTTTGGATTATAGAGCCCTCGAGGGTTTGTTTTTTCCCCCCTGCAACTCCGCCTCCGCTTTTCCCCTCTTCAACTTCCTCTTCTTTATCCTCCTTCTTTTTTTCCCTTTTTCTCCTGAGATAGTAGGTCGGTATTCCCAATAAGCCTCTTTACCTCAAAGCCTCACCTCCATCTTTTTCTGTGTCCTAATGATTTGAGAAAGAAGTTTATGATATCCAGGGGGAAGGAAGGAAGGAAGGAATGAGTCCATATGTTACTGAACTAGTCCTTCTGCTCCTCTGGATCATTTTTGGAGGGGTTAAGGTCTCTGCCATGCACGCTCATTCAGTGGTTACACTTTGCATTGAGGATTTAACTCTGCCAAGTGGAAGCACATCTATACCTTGGTCTCTTCCTATGCTAAGCCAACAGTTTCACCAGTAAGGCCAGAGCACAAAAAAGTGAAGGAATAACTCAGCAGGAGTGGCCTACTTAAGCCGGCAGTTTGATTTCCTTCTGTTGACTGATTCCAGTCAGCTCAAGTTTCAGAAAGATTTAGCTTTTGAATCTGCCTGAATGGTCTTGAGGGTCCAGACCTCCTGAAAAAGATCAACTTGCCGTCGTTTTAAACTTAATGTTTTTCGTTTCACTGTAACAATGCGTTTAAAATATTCATAAAGGGACTGAAAGCTACGGAGGACATTCAAGTTTCTGCATCAGTAAACTCAAGGAATTTCCTTTGTTTTTCGTCTAGAATAATGGGATTTGTGTCATAATGTAAGTGGTTCAAACTACAATCACCATCAGCTTTTGTTTCTTCTTGTAATGATGTTCTGTCACGGTCAGATGATTCTTTGTGGTTTCCTATATTAGTGGTAGACGCAGATTTTCTGAGCGAGCTCAGTGAACCGCCACTGTTTATTAGGATTTTTACCTCAACCTTTTCTCATCACCACGGGAGGTTTTGTTTGTTAATTTCTCACATCCCTGCACAGGATAGAAAGTGTGTTGCCAGGATGAAAGAGGAAGCCTTCCCCTCCTGTCTTGTCCCACGTTCAGCTCCTCTCACTCAGCTCAGCACCCTGCGGCGCTGCAGGGCTAAGCAGACGGCTGTCCAGACTCCCCAGATCATTACACAGGAATCACACTGGGTGAGGTGTGTGGGAAGTGGCCATGACTCAATGTGTGCATCAGTGTGTGTGCTGACATTCTCATCCATATGTCAGGACCCCGGCCAATCAGAAACCACGGATGTGGCTTTGGTTTCTCAGGGAAACAGACGGATGAAGTTTTCCGCTGGCAGCTGCATGTTCCACATTTATTATCACACCAGATAAGATTTTATCTCCACAAACACAGTTCATTTACATATTCTATCAGATGAGTTTTTCATTTTGCCCATTTTACATCATGCAAAGTGATCTAGTATAGGCTGGGTAAAACATACTGTTTAGACGGGAAAAAATTTCCAACCGCAAATGAACACCCTCAAATCTCAAACGAAAACGACCGGCTCTTGTACCAACTCCAATTACATTTTGGCATATCAGTATGAGAATACATACTCCAGAGCAAATTAAACCCCTTGCTTAACCAGCCTCCCCCCAGCAATTCAATTCTATGCAGTGCTGAAATCACTTTCCTGACTGCAGTGCCAATCTCTCCATATGAGGGGAGAGATTCACTCCAGTCTATTTCTGAAAGTCTAATAAGATGAACCCTCACACTCGCCATGCTTAGATAAGGAGTCGCTTGAGTGCGTTGAAGTGTTTACCATGGCTCCGACTTGCCTGCCATATACACAATGCCCCCTCTGAATGTCTTAACCCTTTAATTTCCTTGTAAGTGATTCTGGAACAAATTTGCTACTGAGCAGCATTAGAAATTCATGACTTTGGTGCTTTTCACTTAATAAACTGTTTCCTTTGGTAATAGCACTCATCCTTTTCATAATGGGCAGTGTTTCATTCCAGTCAGAGTCGGTGTTTTAGTTGGTCATTTATAGAGACTCAAGGTAGCTACAGTCACCTGAAGGGGGCGTTTGGTCCAAGATGAAGAGTGAGAAGATAAAGAAGTTATTCAATTTGCCGTTCTTTGGCCTCGCACCTTCATAATCCTTGTTATCAGCCTGGAGGCATACAGTTTGTCTCTGTTTATGCATTCCTCCTGTTATTGAGTGCCCATGGGCCACACTGCCATTTCATCATGGCCTGTTAAATTACAGAGTTGAAAGATAGCCTATCCTATCAGCCAGACCGCTGTGTATTGCTTCGCGTATGATGCAAAGCAGTAAATGTCATCCTCAGTGTTGATTCTCATGTCCTCCGAGAGGCCGGATCCACCTCCTCCTTTCAGATGCATCAACTTCTTCCTGCTCTCCGACTCCCACGCGGCCACATAACTCAAGGTGGCTGGCACTTAGGTTGTTTTGAGGAGGCCACATGAAGTGCACGAGCAAATTGCTGCGTGTTAGTTATTCATTAATGAAATTGGTCTTTCGAGTGAGCGGGGAGAGGTTTGCAAACATGCCACCAAGATGTCATTTTTTTTTTTTTACATTTTCTCACACACTCCCACTCAGAAGAGCTCAGAAGTCTAGAATGGTCAACAGGATGTCCTCCTTTCACTCATCTCTCAGTGTGAAAGATTGAACTGGAAAACATAATAAAACAGCAATAAGTCTCCATGAGTCTACGTCTCAAATGCTTTCTGCACTCAATAATGCTCGCCCTCTCTTCTTGGAGTGACTTTGACTGATGAAAAAAACGCTTTTGATGATTTTTGTGCATATTTTTAGAAATGCATTCCAGCAATGACCAATCGCTATTTATAACCACTGATTGCACGATCATTAGCGTGAAATCAGGCTGCACTGACGTAGCTGAACAGCACTGGTTGACTGTTCTCTCTGAGCCAGTGGCTCCTTTTGATTATTGCTGAGCGACTGCACACATACAGCTGCATGCCCGAACACACATGTACTTTACATACCACTTCATAATGTGAGCTGTTTGTAAGCAGTGCGACCGATTTATAATTACTGTGTGTTGATCTGAGTCTGGATGAAGGAATGAGTTTAAGCGGAGTACAGT
>JAPZDY010000013.1:8141721-8152503 GCA_029783645.1 Ctenochaetus hawaiiensis | reverse complement strand
TTAACCTCCTTTTTAAAAAAAAAAAAAAAAAAAAAAAAAAACATCCTTCCTCTCTCACCCCTCGAGGGCGGATGGATAGATGTGAGGAAGAGGTGGCGGTGGCGGTGTTGGCGGGGGGGACACGATGGAGACAGCAAACAGAGGAGACAAACAGAGTGTCTTTCACTTCTCCGCTCCAGTGGACAGGAGGAATAAACCAGCAAAGACCTGCCTGCTAAACACATCTCTCTCTTTGTTGTCAGGTTGCAGCCTGAATGGGAGCAAAAGTAGAGCGACGGCAGATGGGGGGATGGCTGATGGGAGGGAGTAGAAGGATAAATGCCCTGAGGCTACTTTCAGACACTGTCAACGACTGTTATGAGAGTGCCTTCATTTCTGTCCAGCCCTCGTCTGCTCTTCTTAACAGAGATGTCGCTCATTCACTCCTCTCATTGACAAGTTGATTGCGCGGCGTCAATTACCGGCGTCTTGACAACTCATACCTGCTCTAGGTGCTATATTTATGAGCTCCTCGGATTTAAGTTTCATATGCAATAAGTCTAAAGATGAGAACTACTGAACAGTGTAGGCAGGCACATGGAAGTGGGCACCTGAGCTTTGGATTCACCCATTGCAGAGGTTGATAAATACTTCACGTGTCCCACCAATCATTCTCCCTTAGTGCTCTTTAAACGGTTACTCTGCAGAAGTCATTAAAGTCTGCAATGAGGCGTTGAGGGGTTGGGAGCGAAATAAATTGGAAAGCCCAGCCTAATGTTAAGTCTCGCACTATCTGTGAGCAGAAATAGGAGGTACTGTATATGAGTGTGTGTGTGCTGCACAGGTAGTGAATTTTTACCAGTATCCTCCCCAATAATGTTATGCTACTGAAAAACTGCTGATGGTGCATAACTGCCAATGACACATCCCAGCGACTTTTACTGCTTTAAAGGTCTTATCACTTCTTGTTCCTGTCACTGGATAAAAACTTTTATGTTCTGCGATACAAAGTCTTTAACTTGTAGAACTTGTCAAATGCTTTTCTTATTTTGCGTACAATTTTTTTTTTTTTTTTTGGGGGGGAGGGAAGAATTCCTTTTAATGTTCGTAAAAAATAATGAGCCGGGCTCGAGAGACAGCGAGAGCGAGGGCGGAAAACAGACCAGAAGAGAGATTCGACTCATTTAAGATGACCTCACAGTGACTTCTAGGCCCGAGTCTGACTAATCTAATCTAAAAGGCTGTGTCGGTGCGCTACAGTAGCATTGGCTGTGGGGTGGGGGGAGGAGAGGGGGTTGTGTTTCTCACTTCCCTCCCTGTAATACAACAGACACACTGGCGTCCTCTTGGGGGGCAGATTGGAGTGGGCTGAAATGAAACAGGGCCACAGACAAATGGGCAGCCTCTGGAGGAGAGGATGAAACGAATAGAGCGAGAGGCACAGGAACACACACCTGCGTCCTGACATCTGCTGACAAAGGCATGCCCTTCTACTGGGCCACTTGGGGGAGGGCATGGGCGTGTCTGTGAGTTCGACAGGGGCTCTTTGTGCGTGTGTGCATGTGTGTCTATGTGAACTCCGTCCAAGTGCATGTGAATGAGAACATGCAACGTGACCAGGACTGATAACAACCTCTATTCAGGGGCCGAGTAAACATGAGCAGCTCCCAAGATATTGCCTTGGCTGGCGTGCAAAGAACACTGGTCAATCAAACACACATATAAAAAGACAGACGTGCGCACACACGCGAATACGGTGGATCTGCAGAGCTGAGTTTTTAAGTGAAAGATTTAAAAGAACCAGTTGCCTTCATCCTGCGACCACAAGAACCTATGGCAAAAAAGGAAATTAGCAGTTTGCCACAGAAGTGTTTCATGTGTGCATCTCATTAAAGCCCCGAGCAGGGTGTGGTGTAAATTCTCAGCATTTTCAGTCCTCGACAAAACTCCGATGCTTCGCAGCAAACAAGTTGGGACAGGACTCATGAGGAGTCAGGGGATCAAAAAAAAGGTAAAGTTGAGGAGGCATGGCGGGCAGACGCTTTTAGACAAGACAACAACAACAGCTTAAAAAAAAAACCCTTTCAAGCCTGATGTTGTAAAATGAACATTATTCAGCCTTAGTCACATCTGCTCTGCAAGGTTGGGGCTGCCAAAGCCGGACTTGAAAAAACATGTCGCTTTCTGTGCAGCTCTCCCGTTGACCTTATGTGTCTGGAGGATGTGTGGCAGGCCCCGTCTGGCATTTTGCAGGCCATTTAAGTTTAAATTTCAGTCGGTCGGCAGTGGGAGCTCAGGCACCACAGGGGAGCCTGTGCTAACTCCTCATCCTGGCACACATGGCGCAATCCCTTTCTTCTCTTTTGCTCTCGTCTCCTGCTGCTGCTGCTGCTTCTCCTGCTCGCCCTGCGCTCCCCCCCTCTTTGTTCCACCCCCAAAAACCTGCAATACAGGGCAGTGATGCTGTCTGTTCCAGACATGGAAGCCAGGAAATATCTAGTCAGAGCACCAAGCTGAGGAGAGAGAGAGTGGGTGCGTCTGTCTGTAAAGGAGAAAAGGGGAGCAGAGAGAGACAGAGAGTGTTAAGCGTATGTATCTGAATTTAGAATAGGCCCTGCCTCTTTCTTTACCAGACATGCGGTTCAAAGAGTGCAAAGTCACAGTGTGTAGAGCTGGCAGCAGTCTTGGGAAACAGGAAAATCATTGAATGAAAAAGACTGAAACTATAAAGGACTGCTGAGTGTGTGTGCATGTGAGTGCATGGTGAAGTCAGAGCCAATGAGAAAGTAAGAGGTCAAAAACACTGAGCTTAGATGAGAAATAAAATCTAAGAGGTCAGGTAGACAGACTGAGTAAGACCACATACAGTCAGCTTGTGTGCAGCACAGAAGGAAAAAGCTTGCACAAGACTCAGTGAGCACAGCTGAGCAGTGATAGAAATGGGTTAGCTAGGCTTGGCTTCTGCAGGCCTCTCTCTCTATGGAGAGAATGAGAGTAAGATGAGGAATGAGAGCACAGGACAGTTCAGCTCGGGGTTGCGAGTATACACTCTGCTGCTAGCTGATAGCTGAAACCCCTCGCCGACCTGAACCTGAGCCATGGCGCACAGAGCCACCTCATAAATCCCTTCCACTGGAAGACGAGGAATGTATTAAGTCATACGCAGCGGTGTTGACTCAGTCTAGGTGGTACTGCCGCCCACACAGCTGGGGAGGAACCCGAGTGAAGCTTGGCTTGAGACCTAAAGGCTGTGGGTTTGAGGCCAACATCAAGGGATGTGAGATTCAGGGCAGACGCCAAGTATTTCAGGGGCAGCGGGGTGGCTGTTTGTGTGCAGAGCAACTGCTGTCACTGACCCTGCACTCTAACCTCTGTGTAGATAAAGAGTAACACAGAGAGGATTTCCCCTACAAGGAGCAATTTCACATTCTAGAAAAGACTTCAACTAACCAGGGTTTGACATGAAGGATTGCTTGATTGCCAGACCAAGTAAAATGCAACACTGGGCTACTAAATCTTGTAATTTCATTGTTCTATACAGCATATGGTCATCTCTTTTTGGAGTTGGTTATGACCCGCAGCTCAAGTTATCATTTCATTGTCCTGCAACCAGAGTTAAGTGGGACGGCATTGGAGGACGTAGACAAAATTCCAAACATGCTTTGTGCAATTTGTTGGAAATCTGAGAGAATTTCTCCAAAAGACACTGCTAAGGGAGTATAACAAGAGTGACAGCATCTTGCTTCCATAGCAGCTCTTCCTGTTTCATTTACTTAAACAAAGATTAGTCTAAAAGAAGAGCTTTGGTGCGTCAAACGTCACATTTCTAGTGCATTAAAAGCATGAAAAAGGAACCCTGCTGTGTGCGAACCATTCTTTTTCTTTGACTTAAAAAAAGATTAAATATGAAAACTAACCTTAATCTCTTTTGCTATCTTGTTGCCGCTTATAAATTAAGCAATTGGTGCAGGGGCAAGTAAAAACTGACAGCAGGCAAATGGATTTTTGACCTACTTTCCTAAACCAGGTAAGTAAAAAAACAACAACAAAAAAGAACATTATTGTTAAATCCTGTTGACATAATAAGAGGAACCAGCCGATGACCAATTCCCTTAACACTTATGCAAACACATGTATTGATGTGAACGCTCAGGGACTTAACGGATGCTACAGTTCATCCCTGACCCCTCATTTTCCTGAGGAACTCGGTGCCTTATGCTTTAATGCAGTGGACTATTTTATTACCGCAGGCAAGCTGGTGGGTTAAAAAGCACATTCTCGCTCTAACATTAGAAACCGTGCTCTCAAGAGGACGCGGCGTAGTAAAGAGCTACTTGTTACCGATACATATTGGCCTTCTTAAGGGGCCCTGGGAGAGTTGTGAATGGGGTTAGACTCTCTAGAGCTGCAGAGCGTCAGGAACGGGGCATAAGGTAGGTTGGGGTGCAGGCTGTAACAGTAGGAAGCAGGGGGATGGGGAGGGGGGGTGGGATCTAAAAAAGGAGCTGGTGGGTGGGATGAGTTGCCACAGGCATTTACCTAACCAAACACAGCTGTCATGCATGTGTGTGTATATATCTGTTTGTGTATGTGTGTGTGTGTTTGGAGAGAGGGAGAAAGAGAGAAAGGATTATGGTAACACAAGCAGTCTGGCTCATTCAAATGGGGGGAAAACACCACAAGGCTCTGGCTTGTACAACACACGCTCACACAAACCCAATGCTCCTCTCCTCCTCCTCCTCCTTCTCTTCTCCTCTTTCCACCGGGGCCTCCATCCAGCGAGGGCAGCCAAAAGAGGGGAGTTGGGCCCAGATAACTCCCTGTCTTATCCTAACAGGATTCAGTCTGTACACAAAGGCCTATAAGAATAATGAAAGAGGGTTTGGGAACACTTGAAGCAGGGTTAAGCGGCGTACACAGCCTCCTCTCTTATGTGCTAAGAGCGTCACAATCCCCCAGACCCAAAAACAAAGGTTCTAATCACAGACTAGCAACTTAAATACTATTTACCGGTGGACCTCAGCCACTGAGCCGGCCTTAGAGACAGAAAGCTCTCACTTAAGCCGGGTTAGCATGCAGTGTCTGTGATTAAATGGAAAAAAAAAAAGAAGAAATAAAACTAAAAACAAAACAAGCTTTGATTCTCTCTGTAAAGAGGCCTGACCCAGAAAGCAAGATCATAAGATTGCAGTTTTTTCCTGCATAAACAATAAAAAGGCACAAATTCTGTGCATCTTTTGCCAAAACATGACACTGTTCCCAATAAAGACAGAGTTTCTTTAAATAAGCCTCGCTGTAACTTCCTTTATCTTAGCTTCTCTTTTTATTACCACAGTAACAATACTAACCAAATATTTCTTAGTTTTATGCAATCCAAAACAAGACAACCACAAACTAAATGTAAAGCCTCATAAAAAAAAAGCCCCCCACCAAAAAAAGAAACAATTACTCTTTACAAAGACAAGATTTATTGCAGAGTTGTTTTATTGCAATGCATTAGACCGTAAAGGTGTTCCTTCTTTCCTGGTTCTCCAGTGTATTATTTTATGCATACCTCTCTAAAAAATGTTTTATAGATAAGAGGAAAAAAAAGAATTTCTTTATAATAATTATTCTTCCTCTACCCTCTTCTATGCCTAATTAAAAAGGCGGGCTGCACATCAGTTTATGATCTGATGCATTTAAATTCATTTAACTATTAAAAATTAGGTTCAGTAGCTCAGACTTAATGCATCGCCTTGGCCTCACTTTATGGCAGAAAAAAAAGCCCCTGAATTTGTACCATTTGGGCCCATTTTGGCTTTGTTTCCCAAAGTGGATGAGTGTCGTAATAGATCACGCAGGGGCTCATTAAATCAACAGCATACCAAAGAGGCATCCTCCCCAATTTAAGAAACAATTCAAACAAGCTGCCAGTGTGTTTGCTTGAAAAGCGGTGGATGTTTACTCTCACATTTGCGTTAAAATGCCGCTGTCAAAATCTTGGGAGAAAGTAGAGATAAGGTCATGCATCTAATCTCCCTCTCTTCTGTCTCTTGTCCGACTGAGTATCGGTGTCAGACGTCTGCGTTCTGGTGAAAAACAGACAGTGTTGCACGGGAGGCGCGTGCTCTCTGACGCTGGGTGTATCTGTGTCAGGTGAGGGCAGGGTGTTGTGTGAGGAGAGGGATCTGTGGACGGTGGGGGCGAGTCGGTAAAAGAAAGACGGGAGAGGGTTCTCTAGGAGAGCGTGGATTTGAGTCTAGAGGAGATGACTAAGTTAACTCCAGAGACCTGTCACATCCTATTCTCGGCTTCACTGAGCAACACAGGGGCTGAGGACCAAAAAGGGTGCGAGCGCAGTCACATGCCTCTGCCGAGCTCACCAAGCTTAATGATTTGGAAGGGAGGACTAGGGCCAAATCGAAGTAATTTAAGGTTGGGCCTGATGTGCTCTATCAAACACAACCATCACCTGATGAGTCACTGGGTCATCTAGCCGAGGGAGGGAAGCCAAGGATGGCAAATAAGGTTCTAGCTGGGGAAATGTGAAGAATTCATTACTGGCTTATCATGCAAACCAAATTATTGCCGGAAAAGAGGTCAAATTAAAACAGCGCTGTGTAATTTCTCTGGTCCCCAACCCCTTGACACTAGTAGATATATCACAGTAACAGAGATTCATTTCCAGGCCTACTTCTCAGTGAAAACCCTTAAATAAAACAGCACTGCTTAAGAGAAAATAAGTGAGAAAACAGATGAAGTTTCATAAGGTGCCTCTCATTGCACAAGGATTTTCTTGTTTGGCTGTCGTCATTTCTTCTTCCAAAAATATGTATTCCCCAAAGCCAAATTGTCTTCCACGTGACAGAGGAGTGGGGGTGGTGTGTGTGCATGTGTGTGTGTGCGTGCTTGTGTACCACAGAACACACAAAAAACGCATTGTTGGCCAGACCCGAAACAACACAACAGATTGTTTCCCACTGACAAAGAAGGTCTGGTTTCTCATAGTGAAACAGGGCCGATTTACTGCCTGTGGCTTCAAAAGACTGGAAACAGAAGCCGTTCTAGGAGAGAGTGCAGCTCACTGGGCAGACAGCAGAAATGATGCTGGCATTATTCAACTGTATAAAGCCAAAGGAAAGAGATAGAGGGAAAAAAAAAACCCAGACCACAACACTGGCAACCAACAACAAAAAGGGAATCATTTACACTAAATATAGCAAAATTAAGTTTGACACTGAGCGATACTGGCCCTCCAACTTGAGGTTTTTAACTACGATCGGAAAAAAATGTGGCATCACTTTGGGGCCTGACTAGAAGGCAGAGTGATAAACGGTCGAAATAAGGATCAGGTTTCATTAAATAACTGGTCATAAAACTCAGCCCACATTCCTCTAGCTTTTGTTAAAACCAGTCCCCACGCAGTAGCACTAACCTCTGGCGGAAAAAGGAGACCCAAGGTGTAGTGCAGCATGTCTCCTGTTCAATGCTATTAATTCTTTATGGTCTATTGCTGCCCAACCTTGTGCATAGGGTCTCTCAGCAAATTTTCTCCTCATCTGAGTTCAGTGATGCTGACGAACACTCAAGGCACTCAGGATCTGTGAATCTTTCAGATGTCAGGCCCGTTTGCTGTATATTATCCATCCACACAATCCATGCCCACCATCTGTCCCCCCCCCCCCCCCCAAGCCTTGTGCATCCACGGACCCTACAGTTCATTCTTATGCCTGCAGGTCACAAGTTCAGGAAGAGATCAACAATTCATGAGTCTCTGTAAACATGCAAAGGCTACACAGCAGCAGGGAGTGATGAGAGCTGTGGACAATGCATGATGTGTTGGCGTGTGATGTCTGCGGCTGTATGCAAGATAAGGATTGGGGGTGGGGGGGGGTTGATTCACTGGGCAGCCTCTGAACTGGGGCATCATGGCATTAAAAACACAGTGATGGAATTATCTGTCCAGAGTTTGTGGAGCGTACAAAAGACGACAGGAAAATATAGGGTTGGTTGACTCAGATAGAAGATAGACATCATATGAAAGAAAAGATGTGAAAGGAAGGAAGGGGGGGAGGGCAAGCGACTGCACATGACTAATAAGATTTTATAGATTGGCTGGGCTAAAAGGCTGATTTTGCCTTTTGTCCTCTGAAATGCCTGGAGGTGTCTGTGTGTGTGTGTGCGTAAGGGGGGTTGGAGGTCAGAGTAAGTAATTGAATGTCCAAAGGGGCCATGACTGTTGTTGTTCTGTCCGGTCACGAGACACAGTCAATGCCAGACTGAAATTAAAATTGATTGGATGTTTGTAAATCAGTGACACAAAAGATGTGGACAACCTTTACATGACAGACAGTATGGCCGCTTCGACATGCAGGGTGAGGGAAGAGAAACAGGTCGTAACATAAGTGAGGAGTAAAAGAATTATGTTGCTGTTGCTTGTAGCTCGGCTTTGTGTAAAGCGTCCTGTGTCATGTGAGCGGTGGTTCTAGAAATGATCCCTCCTGATTAATCCGTGATCTGCAGTGTTTTCACGTCACAGACTCAGCTCTACTTAGAACAGTGACCGAAAAGACTGCCTTCTTCCAAGTATTATCCATAATAAAATAAAATAAGAAATAAGAGCCAGTGGAGCTGACCTGAGCCAAGCCTTATAATATATGATGGCAAAGGCCTATCTGACTAAGTGCATTAAAATAAAGTGTCATAGTATATTTAAAAGTAAACAAAAGGGAAAAAGGGGCAGTTTTATCACTTCCTTTTAGAGATTAATTTTTTTTTTTTTTTTGATATTTTTTGGGCTTTTATGGCCTTTATGTGACAAGATAGAGTTGAAGAGGGGAGACAGAGAGAGAGGGGGTAGTGACACGCGACAAAGGGTCTGAGCCGGAGTCAAACTCGCGACTGCTGCATGGAGGACTAAGCCTCTGTACATGGGACGCCTGCGCTACCGATCGAGCTAAACCGGCGCACCTTAGAGATTAATTTTAACAAAAGTTCGGGGCTTTTTAATTGTAATGCTGAGATAAAGACAGCAATACAGTTTAGAAACCTAAAAAAAACTAGTTAAGGATCAAGAGTATTTCTTTTATGTTGATACCACTTTGCATTGCAAGAGATCCCTCCACAGGCTGTCCATCCACAGATGACGAGAACTCAGCAGACATAGATGTATATTAAAATTAAAAACAACTAGGACCATTTACAGATGCATCCTTGAATAATTCAAAACTGCCCTACATATAGTGTTAAATATGCAGTATTGCCGCCAGCCAAAATCTCTTATCTTTTGGGAGGCCACAGCTCTTAAACCCGTCTCTATTCTAAGCAGAGGAATATTCGTGCTCCAGAGAGGCGACGTGTAGCCTGGAGTTTAGGGAGAGTGTAATGGCTCGTCTCAGATCTGTGGAAGTGGAAGGAAAAGGAGGATTCCCACCCTGTAATTTACTGGGGGCTTTGTGGGCCAACACCCTGGCTTGCTTTGTACTGATGCTCTTGTTCTCTTTGTAGCAAAGGTAATCCAGGAACTGTGGCTTATCAGCTACTTTGAAAAACAGCTGGTTCAACAGATCAGCTGACAGACGTCTCTTTATCAAGATGGGATATTTTCTGTAAAGACTGTAATAATGAAACATCACTCAACTAAAAATAAAAAAGAATAACCATAAAAGCTTCAAACAGTATCACACACGCACATCTTTGTAGAAACAGTACCTGTCTTAAGGCCACACAACACTGAAAAAGTTTAAACAGACACATACCTGCAGAACGAGTGGTTCAGGGTTGAAAGCCAAGGTCATGAGCAGCTGCATTCTCTCCGTGTCCTTCAGGTTCTTTAGCAGGAAGCTGCCTGAGTCTTTGGTCTCGGCGTACCTGCGGACCACACGGTCCAGCAGCCTCTGAGAGGGGCAGTGCACCAGGTCTGACCAGCCCTCCACCACCTCAGGAGTGAGCAGACGAACGTCGCCGTTGATCCGGGCGAATTCAGTCTTGTACATGGCCTGGATGAGGTCGCAGCGCGGCCTGCCTGTGGCCCTCTTGCAGATTTTCTGGTCTATCTCGGCCAGCTCCTGGTTGGAGCCGAGCCGTTTCAGCACCACGCGGCGGGTGCCCTCCCTGGGCTCTCCATACTGAGCAAAGTAAACATTCTTGACATTGAAAACGTCCAAGAATCTTAGGCGACCCCAGGTCTCAAAAGAAACCTGGCCGTTCATGAATTTGCGGCACCAGCTGGTGCCAAAGCAGGCGGGACACTTGTTGAGGTTGATAAAGCGTCTGTCAGTGAGCTCATTCTTCTGGAAGGAGGCGAACAGGTTGTGGGTGTTCATCAACAAGATGACAAACAATCCCACCACCAGCAAGAGTTTCAGACAGCGGTACAAGCGGCCAAGTTTGAGAGGCAGGAAGCGCAGCATGATGGGAACGGGGCAGGGGGTGGGGGGGGGGTTCTTGAGGGATAGGGAAGAGGAGAGGTATTGAGATGATCGTCAGGGGGCCAACCTCAATGCCTCTCCGTCATGGTGTAGCAGGGTAGCTTCTACAGCAGCAGGGAGGGGCGAGGTTGGCACAGATGCCCCATGCCAGTTTCTGGCAGAGGCCAGTGAGTCATATTCTCCTTTCCTGGTGTTTGTGAGCAAACTCGAGCCAGCAAGACCTGAAAGAGAGAGGAGAAATCATTACATGGGGGCAAATTAAAAAAAGCCACATTTCATAACACCAAAATAAGGCTTTTGGTCATAGATAACAAGACAAAAAGGTCTATTTAATTTTTCTTGCGCTGGGTCTGCAACTCCAACACCTGAATTCTAACTTGCAATACCTCCT
>JAPZDY010000013.1:8124089-8141621 GCA_029783645.1 Ctenochaetus hawaiiensis | reverse complement strand
GCCAGCAAGGCCTGAAAGAGAGAGGAGAACTCATTATATCACAGCAAATTAAAAAAGCAACATTTCATAACACCAAAATTGGACCTTTTTGGGCATGAATACCAAGAGAAAAGGGTCTATTTCATTTCATTCTGCTGGACCTGAAACTCCAACATCTGAGCCCGAACACGTGATACGTCTTATAAAGGAGAGAAGTACTTTCTCTGGCATATGAAATTGTCTCACAAATTTGGACTGCTTGGGTCATTTGAGAGATTTCATTACTTTTTGTGCAGAAATGAGATGGCCCACAGCCAATGCAATAAACCTGCCTGTCCCTGTTTGAGCTTTCTCTCTTTGGGAAATCATTTCTTGTATACTCCCCTGATATAAGAAAGATAAATAAAAGTATGGAAAAGGGGAAAATAAAGTGTCAGTGATCAAATTAGGAGGAAATGTACAACATCTTCTAGAATAAATAAAATGTGCTGCACTCTGAGGATGATTCCTCAGAGGACCTCCCTCTGCAGCTACAGAAGTATCCATCACTCCGATGCACAGCAAAATAACACGCCGTATGCATACCTCAACGGTTACACTGAGCTCAGAAACCTTGATTTTTCCCTTCTCTCTTCAAATGAAGGAATCTCGCTGCATTGTGAAGAGAGTCACGCTGTGCGAAGTTTAACCTTTGATCAGACTTGCTCTGCTTCGTTTTAATCACGCTTTGAAGTTGTTTCTTTGAAAATGGCTGGTGTCACTAAAATAACGTCTATGGCTTGGGGGAGGGGGGGGCGAATCGGAGAATAACTCCATTAGGCACTGATGTCAGCAGAGAAGGGAAAGGTAAGATCTAAGCATTGAAGATGGGGACAAGAATCAGGGCTAAGAGCACGAGAACTAAGCTCTCACAAGGCCTACGTGCTCTCCATGGTCTCACCATGATGAAGCCATGTTGGACCCCCCAATCAGCTTTTTGGCAATGAGTCTCGGAAGTCTTCTAAGTCTCTTTTATAAAGACAATGACTCAGGCCATGCAAATTAGCCATCCTCAATTACAGCTCATTAGGACATGCCTATTAGGACAGCTGACTTGAGAGGGCATGGCTAACGAGCAGGCACACTAGTGTGATTAGTGTGCATGTCGATGGGTTCCTTGCATTTTGCTTTCAGATCGAAGTGGCTGAGATCTGGGAAGACAGGGGGGCTGGAGGCAGCCAAGAGAGCAGCGGCTGTGAGAGATGTGCCGCTGTGGAGTGTCAGATAAGAAGCTGAATACGCCAGCTCCAAACTCACACCTCTGTCTGAAAATACCTTAAGCAGATCAGGCCAACATTACTAATTTAAAAATAGACCATATCCAAATAGACAGCTGTGCTACATCATTTTTTTTTTGGGGGGGGGGGAAATATGGTACAGGCATTTTTTTTCTGTTCTTACCACAAATCTAAAACTCAGGCAATGTAACTCAACAGCGAGGAACCAGTAATAAGATGGCGATAATGAGAATGACAGATTCACTTAACATCATTTAAATATAAGGAATCTTACCTTTTTTAAAAACTCAATTAAACTAAACTAAACAGCAGCTGCAAATCTTAATGGCAATGTGTCACGATTTCCCATCATAACAATGGAGCACAATGTAAATGGTAATGGTAATTATTAGCTTTGCAAACAAATCATTTGGAGGACACTCGCACTGCTTCATGACCACAGTAACCTGAGATATCTCAAAAGCAATACTGTACAAAAAGATTAATCTTCATGCATTTTGTCTGAAACAGCAACTCAATGGGCATGCTAAATAAAGAAAGTGTAGGTCCAAAATGAGCTGACTTCAACAATATGCCTCTGGTGTGATAAATGAACAATAACCAAATAACCCCTCAGCCGTGCTCATTCGGAATGCGCTAAAGAAGAACAACAACACAACAATATAATGGTGTCTGGAAAAAAAAAAAAATCATTCAAATTCTACAACATATTCATGTTAAATTGGAAAAGGAAGATGAATTGGGAGACGGGAAATAAGAAAAACAAAATATGTATGACTAACAATAACAATTTCAATAGGAGTCAAAAGGTGCACCTTGTGCCTTCGACTACAGGGAGTGAGAGGAAGCTGATTGCTTGAGGGGAAAACTGAATAACCCGTTGCCATAAGATCTTGATTCAAGTGCCATTTAGCATTTGACACAGGCAGTCACGGCACCGACGTGACTGCAAGATCATGGGAGCAGATATGAGATTTAACTAGGATCAGAAAAAGGGCTCGAAGGGGACAAAACACAACCTCGGTCACCTCTGTCTGAGACGACGTTCACCTCTTCACCGCTCAGAGAAAACAACAGAGAGACGGGGCGAGCTAGAACAAGCCCTGAACAAGGCCTGGACACTGTGGAGTAACCAGATGCACAAGCTGCCAGCTAACACAGGAAGGATGCATAGCTTCTTCCTTCTCTCCAGAGAAAGTGTTAGGCCTCAATTACCTATGGAGCTTTTCCCAGATTATGCCAATGACCGTGCTAATTGCTGAAGCGAAAAGGATAAGATACACGCTACATTTTTCGATCGGTTGATGAGACAACCCGTGTGCTAAAATGCTTGAAAGTGTTGACACTTAAATACATGAATCTGCCACCAAAGGCCTTATCCTTGATCCTGTACTCTTATTTAGCATGAAGCAGGAAAGTTAAAATATTGAAATGCTGGTTGATTAGAATTTTATAGCCTGCTGCTGCCATTGCTACACACAGGGTAATAGTGTGAATGAGAGCAAAACATTCTACTTTATTGGAGGGATGGCATGGTCATTTAAGACTGGGATATTTTTCCCTGGTAATTACCCCACTAGACTGCTACTTGTGAATTTTACACCTGGAAAAACATTTATTTTACTCCCTCACTGTCTCTTTCTGTAAGTCATCCAATGGCTGAGAGTTACTAACCAGGACATGTAGAAAGGAAGGCAGACTGTAGACTTTGTGGCAAGGTTGCCTACTCAGGTTTTTGACAAGGGTAAAGTTCACTTAAACCATTAAATTACAGCCAGATGCTTGGTATTCTAACAGATGTTACCTACCAGAATAGATGGGCAGTGAAATTTAAAGCAGTGTTTTCTTAAGGACGAACCTCATTGTGCCCGCAGAAGGCTTGTGTTTTAAATTAGCTCCCTACCCCTTATCCATTCCTCCCCCACGGTGCCTCAGCTCCCTCTGCTCTCTGCAAGGAGGAGGGATACACAATACCAAGAGGAAAACCTTGTTTAGAATAAGCACCAAATTACCTCTCATCATACACAGCCGCTGCCAAAACTAGGGTAAGAAAGTTTTCAGCGTACTCAGTCTACAAAGCAGTGCGGTGAGCGCGCTTCGAAAGAGAGGCAAAGAAAAGAGGGCAAATCAAACGATGCCTGACTCCTCATGCATGGGAGATGAGTCTCGCATTCAAAATGTTCCAAGTTTGGCAGATGTTAAGAGCCGCAAAATGGCTCATTACTGGGACAGAAAAGGCGCAAGATGAAGCAATCGGCCCTATGTCGGCTTAAAACAGAATGACAAAGGTCCAGACAGAGGAAGATGACATTGTAATATCCTAACATTTCAACTTTTATTAAACTGAGATTTTGACAGAATAACCCAGATAAGGAAGGGGGGGGGGGGGTTGAAAAAGAAATTTACATCTCGCATAATCTTTTTTCACAGCTCATTGTGTAAAAACTGGTTTCAGATATTGACACACGAGGGCAAGGCTCCTCTCGGGCTAACCCATTTCCGTCACTGCACCTGAGGCTAAACTTCATTATGATATAATGAAGTCAAGCCACAAGCCACGTGAGCATGTTTGATTAATTCCACTGGACCTGCAAAGGCTTGTGCACAGCGAAAGTGGGGTGAAGGACTGGAATACAGTGGAGAAGTTGGAAAAATAGAGAGTTAAAAATAACCGATGTAAGAGCTGTCAGACAGCAAGGTGCGAGAAACTGATTGCTCTGGTGATGGAAATGGACAGAAATATATCATATGACTATAAAGCAGCAGTTCTTCTTCTATGAATGGACACAGACAAACGCACACATAAAACGCTTCCACCCCCTGAGACCACGATCATAACCACCGAGCAATACACGGAGCTCAGAAAAGGCCGTCCTCCTCTAAACCCCCCCCCCCCATCCCGCATTCTTTGCAATGTGTAGCTCTAGCCGGAGAGAGAAACTACTGTTACCAAGGTTATCGACTGCGGAAGTCAATAATGTTTGATCACAAAAACATTCAGCCACAGCCAGATTGTCTCAGTACAGCAAACACAAAGACTGTGATGGATAGATACAAATGACAGTAACATTTGCATGCTTAATGAAAAATGGAGTCCTCAGAATATAAACACTAATTAGCAGCTTCCCCGCATGAGCATTAGTTCATTCATCTGGCCCAAACCAAATCCTAGAGGTTTTAATGAGAATATCAATGGTGACTGCTGCAGCTGTTGGGAAGGAGACACTCGAACTGGGAAAACTTGTTCTGGATTCTTCAACGGATAACAGAGGGTTTTTTTTTTTTTTTTGTTTAACTTAAACAGCTGCACATTTTCCCCGGCCAACATCACTCTGCAGAAGTTTGAAAAGTTGTCATACATTTAAATCTCATGTTATTGCTATTGCAATAAACAAATGTGTCATCTAAGTGAAGCTACACTCGAACTGATTAAAACGAGCTATCAAAACAAAGCTTGATTTAAACTAATGAAAAATGTGTTTGGAGTGGGCGATAAAACTGATTACCTGGCAGACATTTTTGATTTTATGTAAGGTCGTTCCTAATGCAGCTCCATCTGCTGTAGAAGTTGCTCCATCCAAGTGTGTTTTGTTGAGTTTGGAGGTCAAAAACAAAAATTAACTGCTCCTGTGGGAGCTTTTAGGCTTCAATTATAATACGTTCCCCCACTGAGCGCTGAGAAACATTCAAATCAACCACCAGCAGAACGTCTGCAGAAGTATATCGGTCTATTTTCATTGTTCCCTCGTCGACTAACCTTGCAGAAAGGCTCCACAATTAGTCTCCTGATATGGAAAAATTAATTCCAAGCAGCCTATTCTATTCATTAGACTGTAAGGAGAAATTCCTTAGGACTTATAATAAGCCTTTTCTGGACCAAACCCTATGACTGTTGTGATAATGTATTTTCCCTTGAAGAAATCAAGGGCAGAAGTTTGCAAAGAGCTTAGTACAACCACAAACACACACACACACACACACACACACACACACACCCCAAAATCATGGTTGAGTCAATTTAACTATAATTGCAAATTATGCTTTCTCTCTCTGTGCTCCAGCCTATCTGATGGGCAAATGGCTCAGGCTGCTGTTTTCTCACGCCAACGAGAAGATAGATACATTGCAAATCAATCAAAACCACGTTGGCAAAATGGAAACCTGTTGATGGGTGCATTGTTTTTGAATAGTCGAAAACTACAGGACAAAGTTAATTAGAGGCATTGCAAAAAAAATTTAAAAAATGAATAAAATTTATAACGGCGCTAAAACCACTATCATTTAATATGCTATGAATACAAAAAGCAAGCGAATTAGATGTTTAGAGATACAAGAGCCATTGCATTTACGCTTAATATAAAATTCACATTTGCCGTACAGAAGATCGTGCATAATGACACTCCATTGCAGTGCTGTGCATTATATTATCCTTTACTCGACACTAAGTTGTGTTTACGTCGGCTTGCTTGTAATGGACACAACTATTGTTTCCGATTAAAGGAATAATGTCCGAAAAGATAAGACTTTGGTGATTTTGATGTGCAAAAGATAGTAATGTTACTGCTAAAGGGAAAACACCCTGAGATTCTTAGAAATAATAAACTTCCTGTCACAGTTTAAAGGATGTGGGTAACTGATAAGAGTGTTTTTTTTTTTTAAACAAACACTATCGCCTAATATTTTATCTTATCATTAAATCATTTGAAGGAAGTAACAGTGAGATATCAGGTATTATATTTAGTCAGGTCATCATTGGAAACAGCTTATTTTATTTTCTTTATTCATCTATCAAGTCGATAAATATCGAACAGCGTACGCGACTTCTTCAATTTACATTGCGCCTGTTCACATATTTAAAGGCTGAGTTTAACGTGAACGCGGACTGGGAGAGAGAAGGGAAAAACTGTGAAACAAACCTGTAGTTTGACTTTTTTTTTCCTCTCCGGTCTGTAGTAGTAAAATTGCTTAGCGCTCAGTTGATATCATTCTTCAAAGTTGCGGCTACTCACGAAGCGGGCGACGGATTCTTTCAATCACCGCCGACTGTAACGTTATCTGAACCGAAAGCAGCTTCTTCAAAGCCCGACGAAGATCTTTATCATGCAAACTCACACGGGCTCCCCATTTCTAGCTCCTAGGTATCTAGCCAGCTAGCCTGCTAGCTGCTGGAATAAACAGTTGGGATGTCGAGTCTTAACTCTTCATATACCGGCTCTTTCCGACTGGACGACGCGGTCCTCTTCACAAAAGACAGCGGCGTCCGTGTTGTGCATTAACGTCCATATCTATCCGCTCATCATGAGTCCCTTTGTGGTCACAAAATTGCCTCTTTTCTTCTTCTCTCTGATTGCAGCTCACTCCTCTCCAACACCACAATGGGATCTGTTTCGACTCTTTTCAACACCAGCCTCTCTGCTCTTCACGACACCCGCTGTCCCTTTACGGCCGCGGTTGCTAAGCGATTGTTCTAATATTGTCTCGTCTGGAACGCCGCCCGCGGTGCAAAGTTTGTCCAAATTTCTGTTTTTTCTCGGTGCCTCCATTAGCCTGAAAGCATTTTTTAATGAAAAATAGTAGCATATTATTAAATTTAATTATGAGTCAGAGAGCAATGTAGCGCAACTTAATGTCATGAGAAAAAATCAAGAAAATCGTGAGTCTACTTTAAAAAAATCATCCATTTTTTTTTATCAGATAACATAATCAGTTGATTGACTGACTTATCTTTTCACCGTCAAATTCATGTATAATAGGACCAATCAGCCCAATTCAACCATGTAAAGTTCAGCTTTTGATATTTTTCAATCTAGGGACAAAACTGATTGGCACACATAAAATATCTAGGCATTTCTTGAGTTTATATGTGCATTTTAAATTAATTTTTACTTCAATTTCTAAGTAAATGTAATATAGTCACAGATTCACTACAAACAAACGATTGGCCGAATTAATCAGTTAACTTCTAATTAAAGTCAATGACTGAATCACTTTAAGCTAAGGGACAGCAAGAGTGGACATTCAATACCACAGCCTGTCACCGTGAGCTCTCGGAGCTCTGCGTGTATTAATGTGTATTCAGCGCCATCTGCTGGAAAGTGACAGTTTGACACGTCATTGGGCGGTGCGTTCAAATAGTAGGAAATTAGCCCAATTTTTTAATGCATGCCAAGAACGAACGTAAATAGGAAAATGTGATAAGCTCAACCTTGTTTTTATAAACCTACAAGCTATAATTTGGTTTCATACGAATTTTTTTGATTTTTATTCTATTCTTTTTTGCATTCAACTGTTTCACTGCTCTTGCATTTTACTGTCTGCGAGCCACCTGTGCGTTGTTGTTCACTTGTGAAAGAGACAAACAGAGATTTCCAGGCAGCAGCAAAGGCAGCATAGGTTCTCGTGCGGATGTTGCCGCTGCTGATTCTCAAGTAAAGTAGTTGTTTCCGAATAAGTTCAACCCAGGCGACGAAGATGATGGGAGCTGTGAATAACACTCAAGGCAGAGCAGCATCATCGGGCCTCGCTGCAGTTGGCTTAGCGCTTATAACCATACTCAGTGTGTGGAAGTTAAAACAGTTTAAATATAGACTCATACATGAAACTGGAGGTGCAATGTTTTATGGTAAGTCGCCATAGCAGACAGCCTGTTATGAGTGAGGCACGGAAGCTAAACTTCCTGAACTCACAGTAAAGTCAGTTTTGGTCACAGTTCATCGAAATTTGACATTTTGTAGCGATGTAAGCAAGAATAGGGTCACATAATTAAATTTGTTTATAGTTTTTACTGGTTGAGCATACATCACAGTTATTTATCTATATGTGGGAACTTTATCACAACACAGCAACCACCATCAACCTGAAGTTAGCTCATGGAATTGTTCATAGCTAAAGGAAATCAAGGGTAGACTATTTTAAAGGTATGATATATAATCGATTTGGGTGATTGTTTGGCATAATGGTAATAAATGGCATTTAGCTCAACCTCTAAATTTAGACTATCATCACACCACATAGGCCACATTAATTGACAGGCAGCCCCAGATAACATAAACTATTAAGGGCTCACCAGCCAGCAGAACTTGACTCATGCAATATTTAAATTTGGCAGTTTCACCAATGTTTCACCACAGTGACAATATCTAATGTAGATCCTCCTATGTGTGATACTTTTGTGCCCTTACTGTGGGCTTGTTGTCCTTTAACCTTTTACAGGATAGTAATGGAAGATTTTTATAATATATTCTCATACAGTCATCGGAGGGTCAACATAGCTTTCATAACAGCAGCGTTATCTTTCTTTTTTGTTCTCCTCTGCAGGTATACTTCTGGGGTTAACTATGAGATACTTGTCATGTGACTGGAGGGAACATGTGGACAGTAACGATACTCTGTGCAGCTGTGATGGACCTAACAACACTCCTCACTTCTTGAAGGTCAACATCACATCACACTTTCACAGTGTCAGATATGTTGGGAAAGTCAACATAAGATGCCAACCGGTCTCAACTCCTCATATGGTAACTGTGACAACTCTACATGCCCTGCACTCCACAAGTGAATCTTGTACATGTATAGGTGCTGCAATTTGTAACACAGAGGTATTAATGAAAAAAGGAACAACCTGTTCCAATAAAACATTTGCTTTGATAAGCCACTAATCAGTATTGCAGAGGGGGCATATAAAAACATTCTGCACCTTGCAGGAAGCTTTCTGTTGTTCTGATGTAGTTTTACTTTGTCTGAAATAACACTAATTTTCCTCACTGCCTCTCCTTTGATCACATCTATATTTTTCCCTTGTGTATTCTCTGTATTTACATCCACAGCCTCCTGTTTTCCTCTAAATTACTTGCATGGTCTGTTTGTTATTGGGGAAGCGAGAGAGTGGTGGTGCAGAGAGGAAGAGGGCAAGAGAGCAATTTAACCTGTATTAAGGATTTATTGAGGAACAGATGCGGGAGATTACATTTTCAGGTATGCTGTGCGGACAAGGGGAAATTAGAAGGCAACTAAACACAGAAACCAATAAATAAACTCTAGGAGAGTAGATAAAGCAACACAAAGGGTCTGATCGATGAGCAAAAAAGGTTTTATACAAACATTTTCTTAAAAAGTATATTCCAGCCAACAACTGCAAACAGTGTGAGCACAAAACTAAATTTATTCTTGTTTTTATTCCTAAACTCTCGGTTCCTTTCAAAACATTTTCCTAGATGTGTGTTTACGTGCATAATTTGCATAATGAGACACTCTTGCAAATAGTACAGGTGCTGGACTGCTCTGCACTGCAGGAAAGATGTGAGTTAGTTCTTTAATCTCAACAGGCGCTGCAGCTTTCTCTTCCTAGATAGAGATGGTCATCTCATCCTGTGACACAGGAAACAGTAATGGGTGTGAATGTCTACCATCTGTTTTAAAGGGATGGGAAGTACAGTGTGATACTGTCAACATGCTGCACACACTGTCCATCAGTGACAATTTCTTATTGTAGAAGAGATGCACTGCTGCTTTTAATTTGATGCTGTGTTTAGTAATTAGCACTTTTCTCTTATTTTAATGAACACTGCTGATTTAAACAGAGGTTTGGTCCGGACAGTTGTTGGATTTTAATTTCTTTACTCTTTACTATCATTTAGTCTCTGTTGGACATTTGCATTTGCACATCTTTACTTGAAACATTTACTGCATTTGTGATAAAGTAACATAATATAGTCGAATGCTTGTATATTTCTAAAATACTAAATATCCTGTCAAAATTTAGATTCATATACTTGCTATCACTTGTTATTAGGAGCAAGTTATATATGTTTTCTAATGCTTAAGGTCTGATATTTATTTTCTTACAAAGATTCTCACACAGTTGATCAAACTACAGAATTTTCATGTCATTTATTTGCCAGTCAGGTACAATAAAAGTCATTTTAAAGCCAGCTCTAATGATAGAGTGCTGCAAACTACTAACAACTTTGTGAAAAAGGAATTAGTCAGAGGCTCTCATGTTACTGATCAGAGAAGAGCATAAGCTTTGAGATGGGCCTCTGGTTGTCATTAGTATCATTATCGTTTTCTAGCTGGCTTTCATATTTCAGCTGTTTTATCAGAGAGATTTGTCATATCAAAGAAACCAACCAGCGAGTCGGAGATTCAGCCACATGATGGCAAACAGGCATGAGAGGATGTGGAACGAGCATATTTGAAAACATATTTTTTCATCTCAGCGCAGTATTTCAACCCAAGAGAATGGGAGTAAGTGAACCATGAACCTTGCAAATCATCCGGGCCAAGTGTAACTCTTCACTAATGGCTTGCACTCTTTGGCCCCTTTGAATGCTGGGGTCTCATTAGCAAACCAGCAGAGGCTACCGCAAAGGCCATTACATCGGTCAGACCATTCGGTGCAGCCTTCACGCCATTAAGTCTGATACATATGGGGACCTAGCAGGGAGAGATAAGGATTTCATTGCATTACTGAGTCCATTATGTTCCATCGGGGAGTAAGGAATTAAAGTTTGTGGTCTGATTAAATTTAGTGCTGCTCAGCTGAAAAGGCAATTAGTGTATACAACACACCTCCACCCACGACTGTGTGTTGCAGGTGGCCCTCAGAATAAAAACCACAAGCATATGCATAATTTATTGATTACAATGTCTGTGTTGGTCCCTGTTACGCAGTGTCGTATTTGTCATGCACAGCCTGCGCAGATGAAGAATCACATATATATTGTGCTGTGTGGGTAATTGCAGCCGCAAAAAAGTAATTTATATTGAGCCGGGTGATAGTAGCAGAAAGATAGGAGCAATTTGTAGCTCTAGCAACCATTTGAAGTGTGAATTATTGAGAGAGCACGGTGGCTCTCCAGACTCTATAGGGGTTTTTCTAGCTTTAGAAATGATAATTAAGATGCGATCTTTCACATATACACACATACACATGTAAATGTTGCAATGTGTCCTGGAAATAGAACATTTACAGTGACAGGCCTATTTTCATTTGTCCAAATATTTATGCTATTCAGGCTGCTTCAACCCTTTGTCAGTTTTTTTAAAGCAAAATCTAGGCCACTCTGACAAGGTCTGTGACCGCAGCCCTACTTCAGTGAGCATCATCACCACGCTGAAATTTAAATAAATTGAAATTTAATTCTTAGCAATGTAATGAGACCTTGTGGGATGGAGGAACCAGGAAAAAGTAGAATTATTTTGATCTGTATTGAATATCGCTGCCGTTTGATCCTCAGAATGTACTCACAATAGACATAAAAAGGATTCAGGGATGAAGGACATGAAAGGGCTACCTTTCTGAGCGGCTTGGATTGCATCATATTGGCAAAGATGAGAAAAAGACAGAGAGCGTGCACAGTATGTAAAAAGAAAAAAAAACCTTGCACTCCAGTTTGGGTTGAAGGTAATGTAGGTTTTTGTGATTAGCAGCTACGATTTTGTGCCATGTTAATGCATCTGTTGTCTGAACACATGTGACTATACCGTTGCTGGCTCCCATTCTAATAAATGCTGGGGGGCTTCTTCGGTGAGCACTGATGCAAGCAGTTTGCTTTGTTTTCACCTGTGGATGTCTTGAGTCACTCAGACAGAAGGCTAGTGCAATTCATACTCATGCTATTAAATTAATATTAAAGTCATACAGAGGTTCACAAGGCACCTAACCCAGCATCTAGTGGCCTCACTGAAGGTTCAAAGAACTGATGCATCAATAACACGGTTAGGTCATGTTTTCATTTGTGAAAGATTTAGTGTGTAGAATTTAGGATGGTCTATTGGTAGAATATAGCATTAATTAAATATAATATTCATAAGAAGATTTTTTGTTTATCTATAAATATCTCACAGGGAGGGTGAAATGACGATAGAAATCCAAAATGTAGTGAGGGACCAAGCATTTTTGTTTTGCTGTAACCTCTGATTTTAAAGCATATCTTGCAGTTAGTCTTTAGAATGTGTTGTATTTGAAAATCACTCCAGACATCCTCTTACTAAGAAAAATTGCATACAGGAGTCTTTGAACTTAAAGTACAGGACTTACTTTTTGGATAAAAATGTTCCCATTTAAAAATTAAACCAAAAAATCTCTCAACATGTCTCACCTTTTCATCTTCCGTTAGATTCCCTCATTCTGTTTTGTCTAGAAGTAGCAGCCTTTCTTTGAATACAGCCACATGCTCATTGCAAACTAAGCAGACAGCTTTCTGCCAACTACTGTTAGAAAAATCACTAAGCAGTCCATAATTTATTTATCACTCCGCATTGAGCATCAACCTTGTGCTTTTCACTCATTTGTAGCAGTTGAGTCTAAATTAAACTCCGCTGACTGTGTTGCACAAACAAAGAGATAATCCCCAGTTACACTGTGTTTCAGCAGGTGATGCTGTGAGTTCAGACATCCTTCATATCAATGTTAGCTGTGACAGAAAGGAGCAAAGCTCACTGGAGCATTTTAAAATCAAAGCCAAATTTAGGTATTTTGTTTCATTTGAGATTTTTAGCTTTGAAAGTAAAATAGCATGCTCCATCTTAGACCTCTTGGCAAGGCAGAATCATTTTGTGGGCTGGTGCCAGCAGATAGGATTTACAATTCCCAGGTCCATCCTGTATGCCTGGAAGAGGGGACTGAGCGAAAGTTATTTTTGGTGTCATGCAAACTGCAACTTCACCACTATTTGCCACCAAATCCTACACTCTAAGTCACAAAGTGATGAGTTTTATCCATGTTTTGCTGGTTAGCTCTGTGCTGCAGTGAATCTAGTTTGGCTAGAATGCTACCAACTACAATTTCCATGGGTGGGAACTGTTGAAAAGCCTGAATATGGGTATAAAATCTTAAGTGGGACATGTTCAGATTTTTTGCAATTAACAACACACAGTAGGTTTTTTCTTTTGAGAGGAGAGGACATTTAAGTTTCCCTCTGTACCTGTAAACTATTGTGACATTTGGAAAAAAAAAAAGGAAAGGAACCAGTATCAGTCTGCCGTAACAGAGCCGCCGAGCTGAGCGATGTGTGTCTGTAATATCCGTCTGTCAGTCAGTCACATTCAGTAAATGCAGTCGTCTCGCTCCCAGGGGAGTCCTGTCAGTCACTAACACAACAGCTCTCTCTTTTACAGGAGACCTTTGATCCTGAGGTCCTTTTCAATCTGTTCCTGCCACCCATCATCTTCCATGGAGCTTACACTCTTAATCAGGTGAGACTGCAGCCTGACATGCTTCCAAGTAGAGACACCATCAAAGGATTGATCCTTTAACGTAAAGCTGCTGCATCAGTGTAAAAACACGCTGCCTGCTAGTGAATGCAGCTGTTTTTTTACATGACGTTTTTCAGTAATTATGCTGCATATTTTTAACGTGCTTTTGTTTTGTGTTCCCAACTGATGTTAATTTTAACTTCTGTTAAATTCTAGAAACGATTCGCAGCAAATTTTGGATCCATTCTGACTTTTGCTTTTTTGGGTACGATAATCAGCTGTATGACTATAGGGTAAGTTTTTCTTTTTTGTCATTTGCACAAATTAAAAACAGGATAGCAATAGAATAGATAGATAGAAGTTAGAGAGCACCAAAGGAAAAGAATAAGTGAGGCACTGGAAACCAAATAACTGCCTGAAAAAGGAGGCTTTCACAAAGCTCTTTCCTGCATAATCTAAAAAAAATTTCTTATAATTACATAGGCCTTTTTGTTTTGTTTATTGACAACATTCTAATTTATCTATAAAATGCAATGTGTTAGACTTAGTCTGCAACAAGTCAAAACAATACAGCCTTGTATTCATTGCCATGGCTGTTTCTAGTGTTTAGTCATTTAGTTTCTATCAGTATAAACACAGGCAAACTGTCAGTGTGTGACATTATGGTAGAAAACTAATCAGAGGAACAAACAATCATCAAAAAAATGTGTGTATGAATGCATGTTAGAGGCACATGGAGCTGCAGAGCATCAGTGATTTTATTTAATAATGCATTCTCTCTTCTCATCTTATTGTACATATGTATTCTTCTTTTTTAACATGACAAATTGAAATTCATTTTTCATTTTTTAGTTAATATTTAACTCATATACAGTCAAATGGAATTTTCTCCAAATTTTGTCATTTGGAAATTAAAATGCAGATCCGCAATTCTTAGCTGCATATAATCAACATACGGTACACACTGAATAATAGTTGTCATAGTATAGTTTATTTAGTATAATGTACATAGTATTTTTATAATATATAATTTACAGTTTGTCTAAAATGGAAATAGTCAAGTGTTTTCACCAAGACGTTAACTGTTTTTACAAAGATTTAATTAAAGTCCCAATAAAGAAGGCCAGTGGCTGTGTAATTAAATTCAGACTGGAAGTAGTTTCTCTATTTGCATTTCACTGTGGTACAATGAGCCAATTTGCACTGTGGTACAATAAGCCTTTTTAGTCCTGGCAGGAAGCACAGGAGTGAAAACAATTAATTACTGCTCTTATTCAAGTGTCCCTGTAAACTGTGTCACTGGGGCAGCACAATAGCGAGGCCTTGCCACTGAAAGTGACATGAAGCATTTGTTAAGTTAATTTATTACACCTGTGCTTTCACTACTGTAATAAGCCATAATATTTGCTATGAACATGAACACTGTGTACATCAACAGTACATGTATAAAGTTAAGTAGATTTAATGTCACGCACTGAAGAATCAAGACTTCAACACAGATACTGACATGAAGTGTTGCTATTCTGGCCTCACACAGCTAGATGGCGCTCTCAGACTTTGGAGGAAACAGATATTTATATTGATGCACTCACTTGCTGCAAACAGAAAGTGTGAAAAACTTGTAACTCCAGGGTTGTTGATTATCTTCAGGATCCTCTGCGATTAGAAATTTTTTTATGATTTTATTAAAAATGTTTTGACAATCTTTTAATCACCATATTTACTTTTCTTGACTATTGAACAATTTCACTTTTTTTTAAACACAGCAATATGCATACAGTGGCCACTTCATTGAGAATACATACAGTCTTATACAGCTGTTGTTGATGCTGCCATGGAGGTGTTTATTATATGCTTTAGATCTTTGATGTTTTTTTAAAGCAGAGGTGTTTTTTTTCTGGCCTCTGTAATGTATGTAAATGGGAGTATAATGTTCTCCAATACAATGCAGCTTTTAACCATGACCTCATTAATTAACACATATTAACATTCACACAGCAAAGAACAATGATATGCATATCAGCTGTATTAGATTTCATTAGACTGTATAGGTTTGTCTAATAAAATATACATATAGATATGGGTTATATAGAATAAAATTTCATTATTTTTTCATGTCTTTCTTAAGACGGCATCTGGGTTTAAAGGGCACTTAGTGTGCCTGTTGTTTATTCTGCAAACATGATTTTTTTACTGATGCACAATGTTTTTAATCCAAAAAAAATGTTTATGCCCTTTAGATATTTTAACTGGAACCAATGGACTTACCCCTGATGAAACTCAGTGTTCAACATTGTCTTTTATATATTAGTCCTTTCCACTGAAGCGCCCTTTTTCAAACAGTCCCTAGTTAATCTGGGAAGCCAGGCATGGTTTGACATGATGGGGCACGTGCACATTCTTTGATGCTAAAGCACCGGAGCTGACCAATCCTGTGGCTCGTTAGTGAGTCTGTCGTTAAAAAAAAAAAAAGGGAGTCTCATGGGAGTTTACTGAATTGACAAGATACATCCACTGACTCTTTCTCTCTGTGTCGACCGTCCTTCCCTGTCTGTGCATGCCTTACACCTTACACACACACACACACACTCACACACACACACACACACACACACACACACACTGAACATCATTACCATAACCACAAATCTTCCTCTAAGACACACGAATGAGACAGCTTAGTTGCTCAACTTGAGGGCAGTACTTAAAATCCCGGCCTTGGGGACAGGTCGTATGTGCACCGTGTGCCGTCACCATGGTAACAGACTTATGCCAGTGGACAGAATGGATCCCCAGAGGACACGCTGGCATACTGATTATTATGGGATGCCTCACAGTAACAGGATTAGTGCTTAACACACATCCGTTACCAGTCGGGAGCTGGACTGCAGTATGGAATGCTGAATGGGCATATTAGCAAGTTTTTGTTTATAGTCTACAGAATTTTTGTGAGGGAGAACGTGCATTAGTGCATTGTAGGATGGCTAGACTTTAGATTTATTGCTAGACCCTGTTTTTCCCTCCCAATACCCTTCACAGACTCTTTTTAATAGTTTTAAATCATTTGGGTGGTTTTGTGCAGATACACTTGCACATTATTCTTTTGCATTTTTTTACGTTAAAGTACTTGCACAACTTTTGTCAGGATGCCAGGCATGAAGATGGACAACATACATGAGTATATATTGTGTTTGTGGGTGTTTTGCAAGTGTTGTGGGATATCCAAACACACACACACACTCACACACCTTTAAATATAGATAAATTTAAAGCTACCTAGCTTAGTCCCAGCTTATGTGTTCACCTGTGCTAAGCAGGAGCTGCCTGGAAACGGGTCAGCTCATCTGCTGGTAGCGTCTGGCCCCATTAGCCAGACTACTCTGGGGAAGCCCTGCTGTGGTTAGAAGGATGAGTGATAGGCCTGCTATGGCTGGCGCTCCCTGATGACCTCACTGTAAGTCATTCTGTCTGTTTGTTCTGAATCCCAGAGCCTGCGTCTACGGTTTCACCAGACTGATGGTGTCGTTGGGCCAGGCAGCAGATGGGGACTTCTCTCTCGCAGATTGCCTCCTGTTTGGTGCCATTATATCAGCCACTGATCCAGGTACTGTAGCCGGCCTTGTAAAGGAGCTTCTGCAATAACTTCTGCTACTTCTAGTGGCAGCATTGATTATTTTAAACTCTGCTGTTTTTATTTACAGATAAAAAGCTCTTGCAGAAATCTCCTTTGCAAGAATCACATTTTATTGCTTTGCATTACAAGAAGGTGGGAGTATTTCAAGCAAATATGTTCCAGACACTTCACAGAGATCTGCCATAGGTATACATATACAAATAAGTTAAAATAAAACAAAGTCCAAATAAAAAAAATAAAAAATCAAATATGCTGATGTCTGTTCAGCCGGTGGTAGATGTAATCATTCCTGCAGTGTTGATTTGGTGCCATGGTTTCATGCAGTATCACACAATATGATAAGACATGGCAACATGTTTTAAAAGGTCAAACGTAGCTCATGCTGTTCTTTCACACTCTCTCTGCACCTCTTTTCTTATTTCACACGTGATACTGTCAGCTTTA
>JAPZDY010000013.1:8095632-8109223 GCA_029783645.1 Ctenochaetus hawaiiensis | reverse complement strand
GAAATAAAATATAAACAAGAAAAATTGTGATCAAAAACATGTTTGGAGCAAAATGCAACTTCATTATGGCCTTGAGATGTAAATGTTTGTGCTCACTAACAGTTCAGATCTTAACATTATCCCTGAGATTGCCTTGTTTGGACAAATCTAAGCCTGTTTACCCATTTCAGATGTGATACAAGTTCTTCATTTTCACACACACACACACACACACACAAGCACAAAACCATCCACCCCAAATCCCTCCCCATCTCAGATGACCTTCTCCCTCATGATCCTCTCAATCCCTTTTATAATTTGCAGCTCTTTGAAGTCTTCAACTTCCTGGGGGAGATTTTCATCTTCAGCTGCATGGGATATGTATTGTTGACGTTTCCTCAGCATGTCTTCAAAGCTCTCTTCATTTCTGGAGCACTTGTATCCTTTTCTGTTACATGATGGAGCGTCTTCACACCCTGTTGTGCAGCCTTTGAATCCAACTCCAACTCAGACCCTAGAAACGGTGTGCTGTTCAGTTTTGATCCGTCTCTTCCACCTTCTGTCATAATCCATATCTGCACAATCATCTACCACTTATGTGACCGGAGTGGGGTTTTTTTTCCGGTTTTCTATCTTGCCTCTCTGCTGCAGTGCAGTGCAGTAGTTTCCTCCAGTACTTTAAAAAAAAAAAAACCTCAGCGCTTAAATTGTACAGGTTTGATCCGGTGAGCTCTGCAAATGCCATTCAGCCGGTCTCCTGTAATCACCATCTCTGCAGATGCTGCAGTGCAGGGTTAGCTTCAAGTAATGCCTTTAAAACAGAAATTTAAATAGGTCTTTAATTATTGTTTCTGCTGCGTGTTTTCTGTTCTCTTGCAAAGCTCAGAGGAATAAGATGTTTGCCTGTTTGAAGTAAGCTTATGGTACTTTAATTTGTAGTGGATTAAGCACCGTATCCCTGTTGAGGTTGAAGATTAAGTCTTATTAGTTCTGGAAACTCCAATGAAAGAAGTTCCTGCTGTTGTTTATGGTAGTCCCTCCTCATTAAAGGAAAAATGCACTTCAAAATGCCTTTAACACTGTAAAGCAGTTGTTGGTGATGCAAAGTTGTTGTTGCCCAGAAATGCTAAATTAAACCACTATTTGAATATCACAGCAAATTAATTGAGAATAGTTTTTAATAATAAATAAGCATTTAAGCTGTATTAAACAAAATTACATATATTTACAGGCTTCAGTTTTTCAAATGAAGGATTTACTGCTTTTCTAAATTTTATATCACTTTAATTAAATATCTTTGAGTTGTTGAGTTCTGTTCAAACAAAATATGCATTTGGAAGATGTCAGCTAAGGTTATGTGAAGTTTGATGATGAGCAGTTTTTTCTATTTTTTTGACATCTTATATGCTAAATGATTCATTGAGTTATCAGACGTATTTTTTACAGATGAACTGATAGTGAAAGTAATTATTAGCTTCAGCCCTAGCAGACTGTTTGACATTTCATTCATATGTTTCCAGTGTAGTTTTGATTAAGTTTGGCAGAAATAAAATGGAAAAAAATGCACAGAATCATAGATCAAGAGCTTTTCAAACTTAATATTTAGCACTCAGACCTGAACCGTGAAGGCAGAAATTAGTTTCTCTCGTGACGTATTGTGTCTGCAGACCAGAATGCAATGCAGCCACAATACATCACGCCATCAAAAAGCCATCAGTTCATTAATGACACTCGTCACATGTTTAAGTTAACCCATCACAACAGATGTGTCATATTCACAGCTGTTGTCATATCCGTCAGCTTTGCTTCCTGAGGGGAGCGGTGGGGTAGTAATGGACTGCTGGCTATAATTGTCCTTGCCTGAGAGCTGGCATGACCAGGCGCCTGCCTGAGGAGGGACTCTAGTGGCCGCACTCCAAGGAGCTGTTCTTTCACAGTCCGGTGCCCAGATGGCCAGCAATTATTATTACAATCCATCTTCCACCAAAGGGTCAAAGGGGCTGGAGAAAGAGTCGATTGAGCAGATTATTTTTTGCAGTAGTCTTGTGTTGTTCTCTGTGTGAGGGGCTGCCGGTGGGAACATGTTTGACTTGAGTACTGAGCCTTCTTTAGCTTTGTCATCAATTGTGCTTCGTAACAAAAGCTTTAAATTAAAAAAAAAAAAAAAAAAAAATCGAGCTAACTAGCCTACACGAACTAGAAGCTGACCGTGATGTACAAACAGGAATAAATGCAGGTTGTGTCCTCTTGTACAGTACTAACAGTGTCTGTAAAAATGAAATAACCCCAGTGATTCAGCCCTGTTAATCGCTCTTTGGTTACTCAGTAGATTTTAATCGCCATAGCTCACAGCCTTTGCCTGTGACAATGGAGATGAGCTTTATTGGGAATGAGGCTGAGATGAAAGTGCTTAATTACCTCCTTTCAAATAGCTCAGAGGCCTTTGATAAAGAGAAATGACTGCTTTTGGGAGCAGGATATTGCTTTTGAAAATCTATAGGGTGCGTGAGATCTAATATTGACTGCACAATGCGAGGGGGCTCTGTTTTAGTAATAGCCCTGTCAGACTAAGGTCCCCTGCCTAAGATATTGGTCCCTTTTATTATTCCAGGCGTCATATTTGGACTTACTGTAGAATAGCTAAAATTCCCTCTCCCCATGATGTTAAAGCTGTTGTACCTGTCTAAATGGATGATTTTTATGCACCCAAATTTAAAAGTTTTTTTAAAAGAGTAAAAAGCTCGGCCAATCTCCTCTGGTTTAAAGCTTTTACTTGAGATATAACTATTATGAAGCTACTGGAGGATCTCAGGCTGCACTCAGGCTCAAATGACGTAAGGAGGTCATGCAGGGTGACGGAAACTTCCTCTAAAAGTTTGACAAAAAAGATATTAAGTGTATCCAGGACAGCAGCTATGTCCCTGATAATTGTACAGATATCCTCTCCCTAACTGCTGCCTGGGACACTTAGCATTCAGTCCCATCCTATGTGAAACATCAAAGTGTGTGTGGAGGGCAGAGACAGCTGGCAGAGCCTGATTGGCTTTATGCCTCGGCATGGTGCCATGCTGCTGTGTTTGCATCCTAAACAGAAAATATTCAGAGATTATCTTGTGCACGTGCACTTGTGTTAATATTCACTGGTGAGCTTTTGCAGCCTGATCTCAGGAGGACTTTTGTCTGATATGTATTAAAAGGAAGTCATCCTTTTTTGTGTTGTTTTTAGATAAAATAAAGGAAAACATTAACTGAACTCGTCCAATAATTTACCTTTACTTTGACCACAGTTTGAACTTTTGGACTTAATAATAAATTATTTAACTACAACTGAAGAAGCACAGGGTGCATTTCTAATAAAAATGTAACTCTTGGTGTGTCAGTTTTTAAGTTTAATGCAAAAAATGTGATTTTCATAATAAAATACAGAGATTTCTATGAAACTAGTTTGACTTATAAGTTTACTTTGATTCAGTATTGTGTCTCAGTCATGAATTTTCTCCTTAATCTGTGCTTAAATTAAACAGCTCTCAATTTTTATATCAAGAGCCTGCAATGTCTACCCTTTGTCCTTTCTCCTCAACCTGGGACGCACATCCAAGATACCATGCAGCTTCCAGCACTTCATGATGTTTGCAGGTGATGTTTTTAGGATCATACCCATTGACATAATCAACTTCTATTCATATTCATTTGTAGCAGCATCCAGCACTTTAAGACCTTACTAAAATACTCTGTCTGGCCACATCACTGGCTGTTATTTTGATAAATGTTTGGTTTGGGAACTGCTGCAAGAAACCCAGAAATGAAAACTTCCTTCTAAATTATCCCATGAAGACTCTAATTATTCCATTTTCTTCACTGCCTGCAGCTGATGGCATCAGTGAGGATGCTGAGAGAACATGTCCCCTGTGGGGGGATGTGTGAATCGGTGTGAGAGTGTGTGTTTGTGTGTCTGTACCTGTGTGTGTGTGTTTATTAAGTCAGGCTGGTGGACATGGAGACAGGTACCATCTTCGGGCTTTATAATAATTCACTAAAGAAGATGTTTTTGCACGAATCTATCCTGAGAATCTTTTTTTAAATAATTCGCTCTCAGCCTTTTCTATTTTTGCATCAGTATTTTGGAGAGGAGTAAATAAAGCATCGCCCTGCTTTAGTGTCTGAGTTTAATGGCTGAAGTTCTGGAGGTTTGATGATGCAGGAGAAAGGGATGTTTGATGTGCAGTGATGTAGGGTGGTGCAGCAGCAGCAGCAGCGGCGGCGGCAGCATGTTTCACTGCCTGCCTGACCCACTTTACCTCTTACATAAGACGGTTTCTTTGTAAAAAGCCCTTGTCTTGCTATTTTTTCAAAACTCCCCCACCACCACCAGCACTTCCCCCCATCTGCTTCTCATGGATTTACTCTGGGAATTGTTTTGGCTTTGAGCATTATGTCACCACTGTACCACAGCAGTCTGGAAGTTGGTGTTTTGGGCTGCTTGCTGGTCATCAATGGGTCAATAATACTAATAATCAGGGTGTAATCTGACCCCATGGAAAGAGTTTTGGATTTTTTGATATAGATATGGATATAGATATCTCTGTCCCACCTTCTCAAATAATTGGTTGGTAGATGTTTGTCTTCTTGTTTGATGGACGACATGACAGTAATCCAGCTGTGTGCTCAGACATGTCTTCCCTGCTGTCAGGCTTAAGGGGAGCTGTAGCGTTTAGCCTTGCTGCAAGAGACACATCCACGGAAGCAAAGCGTGCCATCCTCACCACCACGCTGCTGCTGATCGGCTTCACCATCTGGGTGCTGGGCACGGCCGCTGATCCCGTGCTGCGTTGTCTGGACATCAGGTGAGTGCTGACACCTGGCAGAGTGAAGCAGTCAATGTGATGCGAGTCAAACCTGTCGTCCCGTCGCTCCAGCTGTCCGTCTTTTTTCCCAATGTCTCTGTCTTTCAAACGAAAGCAGACAGACATGACTTAATTAGATTCTTACATTAAATATTCAGCTCACGTAATGTGCAACAGCTCTTTGTAAAGCTTTTCTCTGCATATTTGAATTCTGCCTCTCCTTCCTCTCCATGCTGCACAGCCCAACTCAGCAACTTAACTGTGTGTGTCTGCTCTGGCTCTGCCCTCTATTACAGATGTGCAGCAGCTGGTTCACAGGGCAGAGCAGGAATGCTGGCCCCTGCAAACATGCTAGAAAAGAGATGACGTTAAATGAAGCGTTTCACACTGTAGATCCATTTATACAAAAAGCAGATTGCAACTGCACAATGAAATGCATTGTGGATGCTGTTTTTTCTTTTAAAGTCTGTTCTCTATCTGTGATTCAAGACCAGTGGGCGTTCATGACTAAGGAGTGTAGAAGAGGCGTGAAGGATGCAAGGCAGTAATTAGATACTTATATTATTAAAGTGTAATCTATGACCCAGATCACTGTGGTATAATTGACTCCCACAGTCTTTCGAGACAGTGCTTTTGAATCTCCACTGATTTTCAGTGGTGTGTATATATGTGTATTTGTGCATACTTGCATCTGTCAGTGAAGCCTTTTGTCACTGTAAGGAAAAAAGATCAGAAAAAGTGAAAAAAGAAAAGTGATAGTCAGAAATGAGATGTTTTTTGAAAAGGCACGAAATCGAACTCAATAAAAAAATTCTAACTACCCAGAAAAAATAATTATTGTCAGTTCTAAACTGTACTAAATGTAATAACCTAAGAAGTAAAAGCCTCAAAAGTACAATGTATGCAAAAGCACATACCCTGGACCATTGCTGAGCACTGAAAGGCCCTCCTTCAGAGCTTTCATACACAGACAATGAAGCAATTTGTGATGTGAAACAAAACCTGGAGCTGCTCCATTGGTAATGAATTGCAGATTGGCTTTGGTGATTCAATCGGCCAAGTTATTTGTTTGGGCTTTTACAGCCAAATAAGTTTCATTTCATTATAATGCTAATGTTTATGAACCCGACAAAGAACTAATTTCTCTGAAAAATGCCCCTGGGCGCTGGAATTGTGTCCAGAAACCTGGGTCTCCTGTTCTGTGTCAGTGAAGCAGCTTTAAGAGGGGTTTTTTTCTCTCTGTTGTTTATACTGTAGATTCTTTCTCATCCAAGACTGAGACATGTAAGAAATCAGTGTCTTAGATTACACATCGCAACTTAAGGAGATGCTTGTGGTTTTTGGCAGATAAAATCTGCAAAGGTGACTCACTGTCAGTTGCCAGTGATTTTTAAACAAAGTAAGATTGCTTTTACTGTTATTTTCTTTCTTCTTAACGGGAAAGCTCAGCCTATTTGAAACAAGTGAGAAAAGCACAAAGTAACACACATTCAGAATATTTATTTATTTATATACAAATTTCAAATAGCTTTAGTTTTCTCGCTTCACATTAGTTTACTTACATCACATTTAAGATCATTTATGTGTAATATAAATTGAATGTGAAAAGCTTATATCTGAATGTAAACATAAAATGTTAAATCTAAACATTCAATCTAAATGTAAATGTAAATTCAAATTCAAATTCAAAATTGAACTTTTAAATCTGAAGGTGAATGTGAATTTACATTTTACATTTGCATTCACATAGATTATTTAGAATTAACATTTTACATAGATTCACAATTAGTTTCAACATTTACATTTTATATTTACATAAATTTAACATTTCCATGGAGATTTAACATTCAGATTTAACAATTTACATTTGCTTTAATCATTTAGCACTTTACATTTTTATTTAAGTTTAAAATTTTAATTTGCATTTATCATTTACATTTTCATTTTTTATTTGCATTTGCCTTTTAGATTTGGATTTAACATTCATATGAAAAATTTACTTTGACATTTTCTAAACCTACTGTTGCTGCAAGGCTCTCAAAACATGAGAAAGACCCTCTTAAGAGCCAGTTTTTTGTTTGTCTGGGTTTCTATAGTAACATTGGCAACATTACAGACATTACAGTCCATTATTAAAAAAAAAAAAAGCTCGTTCAAGGTAAAGAAGACAATTCTTATTTTTAAATGATTATTCACTAATGAAACACTACAATTTTTAATATTCCACAAATCGATCCCTCTTAATCCTCCACAGTAGAAATGTAGTCATTTTATATACATATATTTTTACCAGCCCTTGGATTCAAGTATAAAAATCTTTACATTTTTCACTGTTGGAAACCTTTTTCCTCAACACCTTTACATTTCTTGACTTTTACCTGACACCTACATCTATTTGCATGCATGTGTGTGTGAGTGGAAACAGCACATGGGTATCTGTCTTGAATAATGCACATGTCTTTGACTGCATGTTTCTATCCCCATGACACCGCTGTCTTGTGGGTAGTCATTCCATGTGTAGAGTCCATCACAGCACGCTGCCTCAAGCCTTCGGGACTGTCATGTTTCGGAGAACAGCTCTGTTATCCTCACTTCCCAAATTCCTGCCTCTACTTCCCTTATCATCTCTCTTCCCTTATCCAGTGTCTTAAAAGTGAAGGGACAAGTAAGAAAAAAATCGAAAGACTTCATTTCAGTGAATAATACATTACGTCTCTTCACCTGGAGCAAATTTCACTTCCATTCCATGTCTGAAATGGTTTCGTGGAGGAGTCTTTGAAAGTTGTACTCAGTGTAAAATTACTCTAGTATCTCTTTTTTTTTTACCCCAAAAGACCTACAACTTCAGACATCAAATAAAAGACAAAGAAGCAGTGAAATGTCTTTTGTCTCCGCTTTGTGAAATTTGTTTGAGGAGCTGGTATCATAGATAATAAGAGATGGGTGTATGTGTGTGGGAGCAGTAAAGCAGGAGCTTTAATACGCTGTCAACAGGAAGTGGTAATGACTCTTTGTCTCTTTTAGTCTGATCTATCAATTTACCACTGATTTGGTTGCCAAAAATCAAAGAGATTGAAGCGAACAAGAGGTCATACATTTGAAGGTGGATGAACAAACAGAAAAAGTGGTGGGACTATTAAATTTGCCTTTGAAATTCCTTTTTTTCTGTGTGGTACATGTGCTTGATAACAATCCCAGAGAATGAAGTTTTCAACCACAAAGTGCACACCAGAAATCAAAAAAATGGAGCCTTTGTGACTGACACTCAAAGGAAAAAAACATATGATGGCAAAATAGGATGAAATTGTTTGTTCCTGTATTCTACTATATTAAGACTTTCACGGCCATAAACATATTTCAACAAACACACACTCAAAGCTGGATGCACTACATACCAGGATGAGCTTAGCTGAGAGAGGTGATGTGAAATTCATGCGCTTCATGTTTAAATAAAGAGTTAAGGTGAATCTTTGCCACATTTTATGCGGATGTACAATCGCTGTTGATGGCACAGGTAGTCAGAAGCAATAAATTCCTCATTACTTGTTATTTTTACAGACATTGCCGAGTGCTCCTGCTGCTAAATCTGTTGTTCTTTAGGGACCAGCACCATCATTTGACGTGTACAGTGACATCAGCAGCTGGTGTTAAGCAACAACTATGAGCTATTTCAGCTTGAATATCTAGTCATGGCCCCTGGGTAGCCCCATAAACCTGAATCTCCTCCCTTTTATTGCAAACTAGCTATAATTTCAGTAGAATAAAAAAGTGACATCGCAAAAAATGATTGCAGAGAATTTCATGGACTTGTATAATCAGCCTTTTTATTTTAGCAGAGCCAGAGTACAGCTGAAGAAATGCAGCAGAGACAGGCAGAGACTGCAACTGCACTGTCTGTGCAGGAGGATTTGACCGGCGTGGACCATCCAGAACCTGAGCTGCCGAGAGCACAGCGACTGGTGGTGCGTTCGCTCAATTTGTCCTCTGATGCCAACAGAAACTGAATCATTCTGCTGCAGTGAATCTCAGTGTGGGCTGTTTTTTGTTGGATGCTGTCGCCGACGCCAACCCAGAGAGAGCCTGTGTGTGCATTGCTGTGCACGAAAGTTTTGCTTCCCACTTGGGTAAAAGTGTGCTGGAGACGTCCTTAAGATCCTAAAGACAAACTGGAAAGACAGTTTAGAACAGAAGGGTCGAGGTGGCAGGCGACCATTAAGTAAATATGCCACCTTCTGCTATGTTTTGGCCAGCAAAGTTGCAGCTATAGGCTGGTGTGGTGATACACAGTGATGTCAGTGTGTGTATGTGTCAGAAGCTTGCGTGCAGTTCATCCTGTATATAGGATCTGCAGGCAAGACTTTGCACCAGTACAGCACACACTGAGGGCCTCATTGCTTCAATTGACTTCATTTACCATCGACACTGATTGAGCATTCACAAGAAACGTGGTAATGTTTCCCTTTAGGATTCAACCCAAACTAGAACTACAAAGTTAAAAAAACAGTTTCAATTCAGTCAGCTTTCTGTTCCGTCAGGCTTCAGGACACTCGACAAAATGTGCTTTTTAAGCTGTCTGCCTCTCCTCTTCTCACCAATCCTGATCTTTTTCCTTTCCATTTCAGTCTCAATTTCAAGGTACATTATTGCCCACACTTGAGAGTTTTATCGTGCCGCCCCAAAATAAAGTGATTATTTACACTAAACTGCATACAGTAATGAAAATACCCTCTTCCTGCATTGTGCAAGTCATTGTAATTATTAATATATCTAAACACAACTCACCATAAAACTGGATAATGGTCATTTTTCTATTCTGTGGTTCTTTTTTTGTCCCTGAGTTGTCATGCTTTTTGTATAAGACAAAGTCCAACCTCCAGGGACGTTTGCTTTCCAGAAACACAAACCCACACATTTTTGCTGTTAACAGTAGTTTTACTCAGCAGGAGGCAAAAAAACAGACTTTGGAACAGATTAAACACATCCGGGAGAAATGAACAAAGAAAAAAAAACATAAGAAAAATAATCATGTAAAACAAAAATAAACCATCCCTGCGCAAATGAAAGCTCGAACAAGAAACCAGCCAACTTGTGATGAAGTTTCAGTACCCAGAGATTAAAGCTTAACCTGGGTGCAGTGCAGCACAGTCCGGTTGAAGCCTGCATGGTTATAACGTTCGGTATGACCAGTGCTTTATCACCAGAGGGAGGTCTCAGTGGATTTCATCCAGAACTAGTCATCAGTTAACCTCTTTTTCTGAACAGAATAAGTATGTTGGAGATAAAATGCAAGCCTGAAATGTCCTGATATGGTCTGAAAAGTTGGACTTTTTGTTGCACTGCTGAGTCAGGTGGAGATAAACTATGACTCCAAACATATGTAACTTTTTTTTGTTTGAATGGGACTCTGTAAATATTCGTATTATCTAAAAACTGTTGAATAACATTGAAGTTTTTGCTAAGCACCCATATTCTGCAAACGGCCATGTGTCACACAGCTATAATAGCCCACTAATTGTTTGAAAAAGGCTTAGAGAATAAACCAAGTTAGCCTCTCTGGGGGGAAAATAAGAAAAAAAAGGGGATTTGTTTGATGTTGAAGAGTTTTTTTGTTTGTGCACCTCACCATCTAATGCACAGACTGCTTGTGTTTGTGCTCAGTACTCCACACTTGTTTGGAGCCAACCAAACAGGACCAGGAGGATAAAAAAAGTTTCTCTGTGCCTGATGACACTGGCCATCCTCCAGCATTTGTTGCCTCTTTCAGCTTTGCACTGGCATAGAAAACAAATTTGTCTCGGTATTCAGAGCCACTGTTTGTGATCGGACCTTGTATATAAGTTGATATGATCTCTGCTCAGGGTTTTGTTAGCCTTTATAGTTCTGTTGCATCAGTTTCAAGTGTAATATGGGCCTCTCACTGCTCACTCTCAGATTTGAAGATCAGCCATATACTCAAAATACAGGCTGATTTTTCGTAAGTGTCAAAAGAATTACCAGTGACTTTAAATTAGCTAGCTGGAAAAAAAACATTGTTAAAATATATCAAATAGTCTGCGTCATGGAGTTTAAAATAGATTCTTGAGTGTTTTGTTTGTTTCTCTCTTTGTCTTTCCTTTCACACATTTAACTCTGTCCAGGCGGTATCAAGAGCACTCAGACACACACATGCAATATCACACTGCCGGTTCTCAATCTCAGTCTGGCTCCTTGGCTTTGAAGAGGGCTAGAGGTGACAGGACACCCCGGGGGGGATCTGAGACCCAGTCACAGTGAGCAGTCTGGGGCCCTCAGGCTCTGACTGTTGGCCAGTTATGTCCTCTTGAAGCCCTTTCAGTTTGAATGTCATTATTTTTTTTCCTCAGCCCAGCTCGGACTAATAGCTTTATTTTGCTTTTGGCATAACATGTGCTTATCTATTATTAGTGGTAGCTGTTGCTGTAGATGTACAGTGGCGATCCCAAGGTCCAAGGACTTCTGCCTCTGCTCTGTGTTTGCTGCAGTTTATTGCTTTGCCGTATATTTGAAAAACATTGCTGCTGTTTATTCTTCCTTAATGTCATGAAAAGGGCAGACGCTGTGTTCTTTGTGGATTTTTAGACACTTTTACAGCACAGTTCCATAGATGGCGAAGTCAGGCGATCACTCTGTCTGCCACTTTGGTGCAGAAGGAGATAACCTAAAGATTATTGCGCTGATTTACATGAAAGCTAGACTCTGGTCTCGAGTGAGTGATTTCCACTGATTTTGGTTTTGAGTGAAATAAGTTTTTTATTAATACTGAAAGTTCACAGAAAAAATGCTGACGATTTTTGTAATCCCTTTACTTAAGATATGGCACCATATTCAGGCCAGTTAAGTTTGACCAAATGTAATGACATGCCCATCAACCAAACCTGGACAGTGTTTTTTAGCACTAGAGCTAGCACTAGAGCTGTGCCAACCTTCTACAGAGTTATTTAGCTTGAAATATTTTATGACCCCTCCCTCGATAAATCCTCTTTAATTCAAAAAAATTAAAAAAAACAAACTCTGAGCTTTCCCCTGTGTCCAGACCGGAGCTGAATTGTGAGGTTTATTTATTCATCCAAAAGCTCAGCTCTGCTCCCGACTCTCTCTTAGGTGCAGTCATCATTAGCAGCTGTCTATGACTGTGCTCTGCCCAAAATCAGCATGACGGCATTGTCACTGTGAGCTTGTTAGCACGCTGATGTTAGCATTTAGCTCAAAGCACAGCCTCTCACTAAAAACAGCCAGCATGGTTGTAGACTCAGTAGTGTTATTTGCATAGTCCAAGGAGAAAGAGAGAGAGAATGACAGAAGGAACAAGATGAGAAAAGAGCTCACATGCAAGCCGTTTGCCCTCTACATTTTTATGAGACGATCTAATTTCAGAATACGCCATTGTGGTCACTAAGGGCAAGACCCTGCTCCCTGCTCTGGGACATATCTGTGGTGTGTGTGTGTGTGTCACAGGCTGCTTGCATGTGTGCATGCTCATATAAATGAGCAGTGTTCAGAACTTGGAGGCCAAGACGTAACAGCCAGAGTCTGGCTAATGACAGGCCTGTTTGTTTTGAGTGGACAGATGGACGGGTAGGGAAACCATGTCTCTGATGTCACTCACTCTCCTTCATGCCCCACTGACCTCTTATCTCTCACACTCGCTCGCTCGCTCACTCGCTGTTTTTTTTTTGACATCCATCTGCCTGTAGAGCTGTGATAACATTTTTTTTCCAATTGTGAGGGTCGTGTAATACAAGAATAAGGCCTCACACACACAGACACATACGCCCCTCCTCCCTGTTGATATATAGGCATAGCACACTGAAGGAGAAAAGAAAGTCATTCGCATTTCCTCATGTACACAGGCAAATACACACCACCCATAATAAAAAAGACGTCATCCCAAATGGATGAGAGATTCTTCAAAGTACTCCAGAGATGAATGGCTCCTGCAAAGGTTCGCCCCCACTGATTGGGATATGAGACAATAAGAGGAAGATAGAGAAAAAAGCCTTCACTGCGTCATCCGTATATTCTTTATTCTGTCCGGTCAAAGTGATTGCTTTGTGACAAAAGGAAATGGGAAAATATAAGAAAAGTGTGAATTAGAGAACTAATCCACAGCAAGAGATGACTTTGGAACTTGGACAGAGAACAAAGACTTTTTTTGTTCTTGCTTAAAAAATGTAGCATTTTCTATAATGGGATTTTCAAAGCAATCCGTGCTGTACAATAGCTATGGAAAACTTGTGAAACTATCCATCTTTTCTTTTGTCCTTCTGGGAGTGGATCAGTGTGCTCAGGTGACTGACTCCCTTTGGTCTGATTTGTCACACAAAATGGCAAAATGCATCTGTTATTATGTCCACAGAACACATTCATTATTAATGTAGCCTGATGATTCGCTGATGGATTGGCACCATAATACTGTTCCCTGAGCACTTTGTCGTCGATATTTATCAAAACAACCTACAGCTCTCTTTTCTCTCTCTATCCTCTATTCTCTCACTTTTCCTCCTCCACCACTCCTCCTCGGGTGATTTTTTTTCCTCCCTTGCCGCACTGAAAGTTAAGTCTCATTTCTCATTACGTTGAGCTCACCTCCAGTTGGCGACAGAGTTTGGATGTGCAGCCCTAAGTCACAGCGGAGCCCTGCAAGTTCAGCCAGCCGCACCAGCCATTGATTATGTCTCCAGAGTTTTGGAGAACCGAGCTTCATTTTAACATTTCAGCCTTTTTTTTTTTTTTTTTTTTTTTTTTTTAAA
>JAPZDY010000013.1:8064256-8080129 GCA_029783645.1 Ctenochaetus hawaiiensis | reverse complement strand
ACAAAACAAAAGTAATTTGTATTTATTGTAAATGTAAAAGGGCAGGGTAAACATTTGCGTTAATAACGCGTTAACTCAGGATCTAATGCGATTAATCGCGATTAAAAATTTTAATCGACTGACAGCCCTAATATACATATACCATGATCCCACAACACTCATGACATCATCGAACTGTCTTCTGTTTTCATTGCTTTGATAAAGAGACACAAAGGGGCATATTGTGCACTCAAAGAAACATTGTCTCTGAACCTAATCCAGACATGATGGACTAAGTTGTCACCTTAACGTAATTATGAATTCATAGTAATAATTCATAATTTCAAGGAGAAAGCCTTTCCAGTAAGTCTCTTTTCAATAATGTATTAACTATTCAAAGAAGTGGGCTACCTGTTGAAACACTTTGCATACTCTACTGTGTGAAATAAAAAAAACATTTTTTGAAAACTAGGTTATAAAACATTCTGTTTGTGTGTAAAGCAGACAGCGAGTATCAATCTCTCTTGCTATAACACCCCAAGAGGGCATTGTTTACTATCATTGTGCTTTGCTGCCTCCATTTAGCTGCACTGCAAGGCTCAGGTATTTCTCATCAATCCCATTTAGAATCATAAGTGCTACTCCATGTCGATGTATTACAGACAGTCAATAGTTATCTTATGTGCTTTAAAACACTTAAACTATTAACATCATTGCAAACAGTAGTCCTAATGATCTGCCTAGAGTTCTATATAACTCAGTTTAGGTATTCAGGGGATAAATTTTTCATGAAAAGTCTGCCAGTGTACATAAAACTTTAAAAATGAGGAGCTAAGTTTCAGAATGTGGAGAGAAAAATGACAGAAGCAAGTAGGAAACAGTTCACGAGGCTTAAAATGATGCCATAATCACTGATGAAATTATCTGTTTAAAAACATTTTAGACAGCCCAAAAAAAAATTAGATTTAAAAGAAGGAGAATCTCTGCAGCTTCATTTGCTTTCCAGGTGATTTCAGCAGGTGGAAGCACAGCAGCTTCTGTGATTCACTCATTCACAATGCTTGAAATCATTTGTTTTCTACATATGTATGCAGTGGATTTTGCTGTGAGCTGTGTTGAAGGTCTCTGCACCGAAGGAGACTGAACAAAGTGCATCAACTGCTCATTCATTCATTCAAGAACTATTTAAAAAAAATCTCAAAGGTGCTGCAGGACTTTGATGTACTACATTTTAAGTACGTACAGTAGATGTTTGCCTTGTAGACCGGGAAGGTTGCACAGTTTTTTTGCAGGTACACTATAGGGCTTTAACAGTATGAAGCTTTTTTACACATCATGTGCAGAGCTGGGATTTACAGAATATCCTGCCGTCCTCTCCCACTGAACCTGATAATATGCTACGACCCTTTAATCTCGGCTCTGTTGTTTATTTTAAGACTACATGACATCAAAGTAAAGAAGAGGAGGAAATGCACTTTTGCTTCCTGCTAAATGACCGTCTGCAGCACATCCTCGCTGGCACAGAGGCCTTCTGGTGTGCCTTTTTTGTTTTTTTTTGTTGTGCAGGCACCTCCACCCACATGCTTCCCTCCCACCCTGCCATCCCTGCTTTCCACCAGCACTCCTATTCCCTTCCTTTCATCTTCTTATTTGACCCGACTCTTATCTGCTCTCTTTGAATGGGACATGGTCCGGGCAGCTCCCTGGCATTTTAAGGCCAGAGGGGAGGACAGAATAGGCAGGGTGGCAGGTGAGGCTTCCAGGAGGATCCCAGTGGAGATGTGATGCCGAGCTCCAGGGCTCTTTCACATGGAAATGGATAAACGTAACCTTGCCCAGACTGAGTGGAAGTCCACACAGGGGACTGCTGGGGGCGTGTACTTATATAGCAAGAAGGGATCCCAAGGGACTGTGCAGTTTTTGAGAACAGGATTTTTCCTACATAAGCACAAGATCCCACTTGTAAAGTCAGGGGTCATAGGATATGGCCCTGCTGACCATTCAGGGGAAGGGCGGGGGCAGGTTTCTTGCATTTACATCAAGCAGCGTACGAGGTATTTAGCCACCCGAGAGGGTCTTTGTGTGTGGATGACTAACAGTGGTTCTCTCATGGCCTTCAGTTTGCTGCGGAGAGGCCAGACACAACACAAGGCCTGTGGCGCAATCTGGACTACAAGTATCCTTTTACTGCCTTCTTCTGCTAAGCACTCTCACATGTGCTCACACTCAAAATGGTCTGTGGAGTAATATGTTAGTAGAGTACAGGGGAAAAACAGCAGAGTGCTTCATTTTAAGGGAATGTGAGGGAAATCCCATACATATTGTGACTGCAAAACAAACACGAGGGTCATGAACTACATCAGATATATATACATATATATATAATGCAAACATATATAAATAATATATATGTTTGCATGTGGCTGTATTTGTGCAGTGGTTTCAAACTGTGTATATATATATATATATATATATGCACATTTTCCTAATAGGAGATGTGTATTAGATTGCATCTGCGTATGCATAATAGAGGAATATTTTATAATTTTGAAAATAGTTACCAAATGACAGCCATTTAAGCTACGCCTGAGGATAAAATCTGTATAAAAAGTGGGAGTTTAAATGAAGACCTAACCCTATTAGCTTTGGTCAATACCAGTGTTTTTGCTAAGCTAAGCTAACAAGCTATGAGTGCAACCTTTGTGGTATAAACCTGAAAGTATTATCAAATGCTTGATGCACTCCTGGCAAGAAAATTAGTAAGTTTATTTCCCAAAAACTGCTGTTTTAATATATCTGCTGTTGATCGTGAGCTAAACTGGATTCCAGTAAGCAGAGAGTACAGTGAAATTATTTGACTGTGGAAGAATAGTCCTGTTCTCTGAAGTGGAAATTCATGAGGACTACATTAAATTTGAGCTAATCTAATTTGCCACTTAATGGCCCCATGACCTGGCCCAGTGCTCCATAAAGAGCACATCATTTTACTTTATGGACTCTGTCTTCGCTGCAAAACAATAAGATGCAGGTCTGCTAGTACATTCATTTGGAATATTCATTCAGTGTATGAATTTATTAACTTTAATAAGAGAACTTTTGAGAGAAGTGCGTGTGAAGTGGGCAACTGTTTGTATTAATATGACTGGACATTGTTGGTAAGCCAATAACAACTCAGTGTGGATTAGAAAAGCTACAAAAGAGTGGATTTAGTGTTCAAGTTTGAGGCAAAAGTGAGTCGTGTTTCTGGAGAGACACGTGGACTAAACTGTCAACTGCATGACAAAGAGGCATCATACCTGAATCTTATTGAGGCTGCAAGTTTTGTCTCACATTTGTATGTCACACTTAAATTAGGTAGAGCCGCATTTTGGAGGTTGACGTACCTGTGCTTGAAGAATAGTTATGAACAATTTAATTAACTCATGTATTTTTTTCTGTAGGTGTTCCTACATAATTAAAGCTAACACAAAGCACAGGTAACAAGAAGAATGTAAAACCTCATGTTTTTTTGGTTATCGCTTCACAGCCTCACTAGATTCAGAGTGAATTATCAGATTGTTCTTTGATATCTGAAACGTAATAAAACTAAACAAGGAGCAGATTCATTTGACCCTAAAGTGATGTTGATTATAGATGTTTAAAGAGAAATGCATTAGAGGTAAAAGACAGTTTGAATACATTAATTGGACATTGTTGGTAAGCCATTAACTGCCAATTGTGGATTAGGAAAGCTTCAAAACAGCAGTTTTAGCGATTTATATGAGGCAAAGCTTAGCTGAGTTTATTGAAAGACAAGTCAGTCTTACATCAATTGAGCTGTCACTTGCACAAGTGTAAGTTAGCACAAAGCTGTACGTTTTTATCTGACAGTATGACACTTTAATTAGGTAGAGCCAGGTTTTGCTGGTTTTGACACTTGTGCTTAAAGAATACTTATGAACAATTTAATTACCTCATGTTTTTTTTCTGTAGGTGCTCATAGATACTCAGTAGGCTTTTTTCATACATTATCTCCGCAAAACAATGAGATGCAGGTCTTGCTAGAGAAAGATGCACTGGGAAAAGCTTCAGAAGAACAGATTTAACATTTTAGATGAGGCAGAACTGAGTCAAGTTTAATAAAAGACAAGTCAGTTTTACATCAACTGGGCTGTCAGTTGCATGCCACACATTTTTTAAACTGAAATCTTATTAAGGCTGTACATTTTCTCTGACATTAATATGACACTTTAGTGAAGTTATACAGAGTTTATGAAGCAACGGCATCTGTGTTTTTATGTAAAGTTCGAAGACGTCTAACTACGCACATATTTAAACTGTCAACAGAACCTATTAGTTATGTGAGACATCTTTGACTGCAGTTACTGCCTTTTTCTGGTTATGTCTGTACCACCCCTCTACTGTAAATATGGAGATATTTTTCACGTTGTTCTTTGTCGTCCCAAACGTATTCCAAATGAATAAGGAGCATCTGTGAACAATTATCATTAAGTCATTCCTAGATATTCAATGGGATATTTTTATTTATCGTTTCTTTGCTCCGATGTCCAACGTTCTGAAATACTCCTGGAGAAGAGCCGTGTCTTTGTTCCTTTGTGTCCTCACAAGTCTCCATGTCCCTGCTGCTGAAAAGCCTCCTCACAACATGATACTGCCGCCGCCGCTGCCGTTTTTCACAGGATGGAGTTGATGAGTGCCAAGTTTCCAGCAAACATTGTGCATCAAATTACAACCGAACGCTTTCGAGCTCATCTTAGGGATCATTGCAAAGGGGTTAATATCAGTTAAAGTACTTTAAAGATTGCTGTGTCTAAGTTTCTAATCAAACATATTTCCAGTCAATGATGTTAAATTAAAAAAAGCAGAGACGGTGAACGAACACCTTATTCAATTCAGGCTAGCTATAGGGTACATTGATTTAAACACTTGTTTCCTCAAAACTAACTGCTAGTTCAAAATTACTGCTCAAATGAAATACTATTTCGATAGATACATTCTCTTAATTAAATGTCAGTGCAGTTAAGAGCTAATGTAGGTGTTTTTTAGTCAATACTTTCTAAAATTTTCAAAGGATTGGAATTTATTAGGCAGCAGAAAGTGACACAACAGAATCTTGCAAAATTTCTCACAATCCACTCCGGACAACAGTCCAGATGGGATTTTTAAACATGCTAAATAAGGTTACACTCTACAATAACTTAGGCTATTTAAGATGAGTTTATTCTTCATAATAAATGGAAAATATGCCTTTTCACTTTGCTAAGACTTACATGAAAGCAAGTACGATAAATATAAAGCTGCAACCAGTCACTGGTTGCCTTAGCTTAGCTTAAATGCTAAACAACAGCAAGCCTGAATGCCACAAACATAAACAATCCACCCACCAGCACCTCTGAAGTTCACTAATCAACAGGTTGCATCGTAACAAATCAGAGTGGAAGATGCCATCATCTCCCTGACAAAAGACTCTTTCACAGGGTGGAAGCACTGTGAGACGATGCAACTCTGCTTCTTAGGCATTTTAAGCATCAATGTGGGCATCTCCTGTGTTAAATCCTTAAAAAACAAAGTGCATAAACATCAAACCTGATATTTTGTCCACCAAGACATCCAGACAGTTAATGCATGTGGACATACACATGCACACACACACACATTACACGAAACAGTCACAACATTTGCTTTTCACTGCTTGAATCACAACATCGCAATTCGTGTAACCATAGAAACTATAGTATCCCGTACCCTCTGGCGGTAGTTAAAAGGCTGCGTAGTGGGTTAATTTTGCACATTTGACAGAATGTGTGTATATGCATGTAAATGTGAGAAAGAGAGTGAGAGAGTGAGGGACGACAGAAGGCGAGAACAGGATGAAAGGTGCAGTCTTGGCCAATGTTTCCTATTGATGAGGGGGGGAACTATTATGGAGATGCTTTGATGTGGACCAGGTGAGAGGAGCTTGGATCCTGCTGCCAGGTAATTGAGCCTCAGCTTGGCTTGCTGGTGTCCCATCCTAAAAGAAAACGGCACTGCTGCTTCCTTAACTGTTTCCCTGTCAGCCTGGCTTTAAAGCTCATTAGGGCAGACGTTTTACTCGAAAGCGCTGATTTTGACGGACATCAAAGCCTGTTTGATCTTGGCTGCTGAGCTGGTTTGCAGGCTGTGGTTTTAGGGGCTGAAAACTGATGTTTTTGTTTTGAATCTGGTGTCCCAGAGGCCACCCGTGTTTAAGAGACCCAGGGTGGCTGCATTATATGGTTGGCTTGGTCTCTGGTTAAGTCTGTGGCATGAGTTAAATCTCTTTTTGTTACCTAAGAGCACACCATCATATGATTAACCATAGTAGCAGGGAATAGATGGTACCAGAGAAAAAGTAACAGTTTAAATGTAAATATGTGCTGCTGACAGTTTGTATCGTGTTTGAGAGACATGAAGAAGTATTCATTGTAGAGTAAGGCCCTTTCAAAGTGTTGGATATGCATTATTTCACTGGATTTTTATGACATTAACCTCCAAGCTGTATTTTGTTGATGTGGCTGCCAAATGGAAGCTAATTATACTATATTGACTTTGTATATCCTACAGAGCGGTTTAATCTCTAAAAAACATTAAAATGAGATGATAATTTGTGATATGGTAACTTAAATTTAAACATGCAAAGTAACTAGAAACTACGAATTTCAAACAAGTTTAGGGGGTTTAAAAAAGTACATGTTCCTCTGAAATGTAGAGTAGAAGTAGCCTATAATTTAGCATAAAGAAATAAACTCAAGCTATTCTTGCTAATCTTTCGAAGTGCTAAGAGGACGAGAGTTATTTTTTTACAGCGACCAATAAGTATTGAAGGAATATTTCTTAAGTTTGGGAATGTACATTTATTGGCTTCCTTGCTAAGAGCTAGATAAGAGGATTAATATGACTCATGTCCAACCTCTAAATATGAAGCTACAGCTAGCAACTGAGCAGCTTGGGTTAAAATGTAAAGATCAGAGGAAATATTAGCTAAATGTAACAAAAATCTGCAAACCAGCCCCTTTAAAGCACTAACTGACGTGTCTGGTTTGTTTACAGGTTTTTGCTCTTGAATGACAGATAATTTATACATATTTGTTCTTAAAAATGTGTTTTTCTTTGTTTTTTATTGTACTTTGACATTTAAATCTCCATATATATCAGAGCATAACATGTAAGTACTCAAGTAAAGTAGAGATACCTTGAAACTGTACTTTAGTAGAGTAGTTGAGTAAATGTACTCTGCCTTTCCTCCACTGGTTAGAGGTCAGGAAAAGGTGACATGAGGGACGTGTAGGGAGGAAATGAGCTCGCTGTGATGACGGCTAGAGCAGCAGTTGGACCTCTACCCCCACGTGGTTACTCAGCATCTTTTCCCACACACGATGACACACACACACACATACACACACACATCCTGACACCACTATGGAGCATAAAGCAGCTCTAGCAGTTATAATTACCATCGATGTCTAGTATTATGCCAGCGTGGAACAGGAGGACACCGTGCCGACAAGAAGAGAACTCACTCCTGCAGGTCCCAAGGAAGTCATTATACCCCCCTTTTCCTACCTCTTCATCCCCCGCCCTCCTCCCTCTCACTCTCTCGCTCATTTGAGACATTTATAAATAAATCCTGTTAACTGGCAGAATAGTGCCCATAATTCCCACCTCTTGCATATTGCTGATAATGGCACCAGAATATAAGAACTGGCACCAAATAACAGATCAGTTTCCTCTTCTCTTTGTTTTGGTGCTCAAGCCAGGGGATTGTGTACTTGTGTGCTGCAGCTAAGTCCCGCATTATTCATTATAGGCCCTGAGGTACAAAGGTTGCTTTCGTCCAGAAATTACAGGATTGTTCAAGTATTGTTTTGTGTCTTTCCAAGGCAAAAGGAGAGCAAAGTGTGAACAACTGCAGAAGGGCGAGCATTAATCAGAGGTATTGTTTAGAGCTCAAAGCTATTCTGTCGTCTGTCATTTTTCAGGGTCTGTAATGGAGAGGACTCAGAATCAAGTGTAGTACACAAGGGATTGTCACCATGTGAGTGTGTGAAGAAATCTGGCCTGGCAAAAAGTGTTGGAGGGTGTGTAATATGTCATTTTGCTTAGCAAGAGATCATCACAGGCACATGTTGAGAAACCACTCCTGCAAAGGGACTAACTGTACTTAGTCTACTCCTGCTCTAAACACTAATTATCACAAAATTGCTCTCCTGTGCTGCCTTTTATCCACACGTAAATATATTTATCAACCATTTCTGACCTCGCCTCTGGTTTTAATCAAATGACAGACTGACCCATCTTGCCTGAAACAAGATAATGCCTCATTTTTTTTTCTACAAGTAAATTATTTTTATCTCTGTCAAGCCCTCTGCAGCTCTGCTCTTGCTGAGTGCTCACTCCTGGAGAGTCTTTCTTTGTTGCATATTTTATCATGGGCTTTTATTACTTAAGACAGCCACAGACAGTCATGGTGCATGTATATTAAACATGCTTACTACTTATCAAACTTGAACAAAAATAGCACAAGCACTTAAAGCTTGAATGACTTGTATTCAGCTCTCTGCAGTGTGTTTTGTTGAAGAAGCCTTCGGCCCTAAACACAGTAAGCTGACAATGGCCATTTAAGGGGAAGAAGCATGTTTTTAATATGTTAATATTACGTTGTGTGGCTTCAGTGCAGTGATGTTAGTAAAAAAAAAAAAAAAGATTGTGTGTGCAGTCTGGTTAAAAACAGAACATGAGTGACATTTGGACTGATTGTGTATTATGCAGCGTGACAGTGACTGTGATTTTTCAACACAGAACTGGTTCTAATCTGTACAGCATGTTCAAAAGAAAAGCAAATGTCTTATGATTCTTGTTTCCATCAGTAATACATTTTTTTTTTGTGTGAAATATTGTGCATTTATGAATGTATTTATGACTTGTCCTTCAGAAAAGAATGACTCATTTTTGACAGTTTCTTCCTGACAAAGTCTCTGGCCTTTGATTTGTTCTCCCACATTTGCTGCTAGAACAATTCGCATACTTAGCTATGGTAATACAATTATAATGTTACATCTTGTTCTTCTGGTCCTTTGTGAACTCTTTAAAATGTCAGAAAACACTGCGATTGCTTATTTTTTATAGGCATAGTTGCAAAACAGGTCCCTTGTGGGATCCACTTTGATTCTACCAAAACTATCATCGTTGTAACTCGGTATCCTGAGGCCAGATTTAAAACAGGCTGACAACAAACAGTTTTTCTCTCTCCTGCACACTTACACAACTTTGCTGCCATGCCTTAACAAGGTCACAGATATCTAAAGCCACTGCTGACACACAGTGGCCCTCCACTGAGTGACTCCCTGCCACGGTGCTGCAGAGTATTTGCAAGACTTTTTGGCAGCCGCCACGTCCAGGAGGTAAGACTTCCCTTGTGCTGCTGCATATTGTGCATATCTTCAGAGAATAGAAAGAAATTAAAGGTATCATGTATAATTTTCCACTTTCTATCCAGTACGAAGAGCAGCTCTATGAGATCGAACCAGATGATGTGAAGAAAACCACCATCGATTTGGAGAAAACAGAGAACCAGCTTGTCTCTGTAGGAGGGGACTCGGGATCCGAACACCAGGAGGACCTACTGGAGGGAGACCTGGGCCTTGGCACTGCTGCAGCTCTCACCAGGGAGGCCTGAAGCTCCAGGAATCACTCCCAACCCCAGCCTATCAGCCACTGTTGCCCCGAGGCAAAGGCCACTGCCTCCTATAGTGAATGGGTTCACTGGCTGGGGCATCTTAGAGAAAAAGAGCTGGAGTCGGAGTTGCAATAGTTCCAGAAAGGTCATGCACCCCCCTTGTGCTGACATGCATGCAAAGACACACTCGCGGAGGAAGAAAAAACAAAGGGCATTGCTCTTTCTGTTTCTCTACTGATGTTTTGGCTTGTTTTTGCTCCAGTTTCAAGAATTTAAAAGTGGAAATAAATAATAAATCTTGTACAGTTTATGCTGAAATGCCTTATGTCCAATACAACCAAGAGAGAACACAAGTTGACCTGTGTATGCACTTTCCACACAGCCTGCAGAATTATAATGCAACAGCTCCGGTAGAAAATGCAACATGTTAAGTCACCCATTAATCGCGAGCAGAGCAGCTTCATGCCACTTGTTACATAAAGTCTTGGTTTCATGCTTTAGGAAGCCTCCGCTGTGATTGAAAGCTATGGTATTTCCTTTAATCAGTCAAAATGGTATTTTTATGCCAACTTTGCTTTGCTCTTCCCCGACTCCTTATTAAACTTTGATTGCACTGTTGTCCTCTGCGATGCTTTTAACTCCTTCAAAATGTATTCCACTAAATTACCCCCTCGTCTCCCTCCACGTCTTGGTTATCACTCTGCGGCCAGCTAAAATACTTCCAAATGCCTAAGTATATTAACGGCGTTTGGAAAAGAGACTATCAGCATGCGAGACTTCTTCATAGATTGCATTTCTGAGTGCATCATTATAAATCTCAGGGCCTCTCCCACCGTGTGTGAAGCAAAGTGTTGAGTACTGCACAAACCTAACGTGTGAAGGTTAAGTTTTGTAAATATGCAGACTGCTTTTCTCCTATTAATAAAGCCATTGTCCTTGAAGTGGGGGCGTTTTTTTTGTTTTGAATGCAAGGGTGCATCCGTGGACTGCGTCGCTGTTTCTGTTCTTAATTGCTGCAGAAGAAAAACACAATATACTCCCCTTTGTTTGCACTGATGTTTCAGTTCAATTTTGTTCTGAGCAGCAGAGACTGAATGACAGCAACAGTCTTTTTTATCTTGAATCCTCCATTTAATTCCAAGTACAATCTTGTTTTGGTGCTTTGCTGAGATTTGGAGCTTTCACCAGTACAATAGGTGAGCTGAACACGACGCACCGTAGTGCAATTGGTTGGTAATGCTCAAAGTATCAAACCATCTAAATTTTGACACTAGAAAACATGGCCATGTCCCTCTCTCTACATGCGACCGCAAGCCTTATCTTTAATGTTTTTATTTAGAGCTACTCATTGACAGACGCCCACATACGTCTCTGTGCAGGAAGAACAAACTGCTAAAACAAGGTTTTAAGCCTTTTTTTGTGCAACCTCACTGCGCACAGCCACAGAAAATGCTGCCTGTTAAGCTTTGAAAGTGTAATTTTTGGGCACTCTGAGCATCAGAAAACTAACTGTAACTGAACTTTTACACTGAAGTGAACCTTCAATCACAGCAAATCACATCAAAGCGTGGATAAAGTGAGGGGAAAATTGGTTATGTTGTGGTTCTGTTGGTCATGAATGGTCCCTTTTTACTTTTATACTTTAAACTGAGTACTTAGGTGTTTTAATAGTGTTTCCATTTTTTAACAATTTATCCCTAATATTTTTGTTGTCACAAAAAAATAAGTTTTCACATGCTTGTAATTAAGTTCTTCTCAGAGCTAACGAATACAGTATTCCTGAATATACGACTAACATTCTTATAGTGCAAACTTAAAGGTACACTGTGGAGTTTTTAACCACTAATAACTTAATGAGCAATGATCAAGTGTGCATGTGGATAATGTGGAAGATGCATGTGGATTAGTTATTTCACTCATTTATAAGTAGCAGTAAAGCACCAAAAAAACCCACTTAACTGCTCCAGCAGAACAAGGAAGCAAATATTCATATAAACAATGCAGGTTTCAAAATTTTAAGAAAAAACTTTAATTTGCAACTGTTTCATGAGGAAGGAATGCATTGAACACCTTAGCCAGACCTAAAACGATATATATATATATATATATATATATACAATGTGTCTTTGTGAGAGCACTAAATGTAAACAGAAACTTTTCTTCACAATAAAACTCCACAGGGCACCTTTAAGTTTATGTATATAGCAACAAATGTGTGGCAACTTTCCAGCACAATGGTTCTCAAAGGGGAGAGAAGGCACAGTGGTGCATAATGCACTGAACACAAATATACAAAGAACAAAATGATTTCAAAACCTATTATTCAAAATACACACTAATGGTTTTTAGTGTTTTATTACAGTATTGATCAAATCCAGTGGCTCATCATGTGGGATTTTATTTGCATTTTTTTTAAGGGATTCATGCCTCATGCACCAGACTCTGAGAACCATTGGTCTGGTGCTTATGTGTCTGATGTTCATGATGTTAAACATGTACAGCAGTGAAGGTTCTTTCGACACAGATACATGAGCTGTCTTGTTAACTGTGAACTTTACTCAATGCAGTATTCCCAGATCATGTGTTGTTGTTGTTGTTTTTTTATATATAAGAGCAAGCAATTGTAAACATTTGAATGGTAGAACAGACTGCTTACACGGACGCTGAGAGAGACTTTCCGGCTCCAGAGCCATGACATTGTCCACAGCGCATGATATCATCCTACGAGGATTTGGTGACCAAAAAAAAAAAAAATCAAAACATCCTTTTTGTTTTTTTTAAATTCTAGAAATAGCACTACTGCTACTTCTGATGTAGCCTACTCATCACACCTCTACCTATGGCACATCAACAAACCAATTTATTGATTGTCTCTGACTTCAACCAGATCTTACAAATAAACATTAGCAATGAGCTTCTTATTTTTTTTTTTTAAATCAGTTGTTCATTTTTTTTCTTCATTTTTTTTTTGTTATTTTTGTTATCCCTTCACCCCATTATTTTCACCTTTACAGACAGTATGGAGACTGAAAAAAAACAGATTTTTCTTTTAAGGTTTTCAACATTCAAAAATAACCCCGAAACACCCACTTTAAAGTGTCATCATAACAGGATACATGAATTATACAGTGGTTGTTGTTGTTTTCTTCATTGTTGCAGCTTCACTAATTAAGTCAATGTTCACAGGCCTTTGCATTGCCAAACACATCCAATATTTCCTGTATAAAAGGAGTGGTCCCTTCAAACACCACTGCAATTCAACTGAGGGAAACATGATACATTCCAAAAAGTGGCCAGTGGAGCTCCTCGAACATTGATTTAAAGTAAAGCTTTAATTCCACAATAAGAGGAAACGGCACTCGATGCAAAAATGAACATTAAATTAAAAGGTCTTTGGTGGTGAGAATGTTTTTCACAGTTTGGGTTGTGTCAGTAGTGATTTGCTCAAGTCCTTGGCCTCCGCAGCTGTTCTGACTCTTTCGTACCCTAGAACAGACATGGCGTGATGGCAGTACTCCTCCACTTGTTTGATCTGGTGGATGCTGAGCACTGTTCTCCACGCACTGGCGGCTACTGTGGCATTCCTGGACGAGACTATGAATGGCTTATAGGAGGATTTGGAGCCGCTGGTCAGGTTCATGGCGAACATCTCGATGTCGCGGTTGATGGTGAGATTGGCAAAGCGGAAGATGTTCTGCAGGCTCTTGGCTGGGTTCTCGACCAGGTCCTCGTACCGCACGGCCATGTACCTCCCCTTCAGCCACTTGGGTGGGTTTAAGGCAGTCCTCAAAGTCCTGGAGTTGTAGTCACAGATCACCTCCATGGCTCCTATGGAGTGGTAGTCCGAGCCGTCCTTCTTGTTGGCTTTGTAAAGAGGATCCACAAAAGGTATCCGGCGAAGTTTAGGGTCCCTGCTGCGGACCACCTGTAAATTCTCCCTGATGAGGCCGTGTCTGGATTTGATCCTGGAGTTTGCCACTGCCCGTGGGTCTCTGACCAGGTGTATCACCTTCAAATCCATGGATGGATCCTCCATGAGGGGGATCAAGACGTTAAGGTCAAAAATGCGCACACCTTTAACGACTAAAGTTTTATACTTGAGGCACTCCTCCTCCAGCAGTCTAATGTGTCGAGCTGGGCACTGTCTGCACACCTTCTCATCCACCATCCCAACCACATCTTTCCTGTAGGCTGAGCAGAGGGGATAGGAGCACACCACTTTATTACGCGTGGATGCAAATATTGAAAGAGAGGTATGATTCTTGCCCCCGGGGCTGCTGTAAAGTTGGAAAACAGACAGATCACAGCGGTATAAGGAGCTAAGCATGTCCCTGGCTGCCCCCTGTAAAGCCAATGCATCACCTGGGTACAGTTTCTGCCAGATGTGCCACATTGGCTCATAGAAGAAGAACACTTCAGGACTTTGGTTAAAAAGCTCTCCAAAAAAGGACGAGCCTGACCTCCAGGTGGTATGAATGTAGATAAGCTGTCTCTTTTTAGCCGGAGGGGGCCTGTACAGAAAGCGAATGTCAGATCTGCTCTGATAAGTGGTGCTCCTCATCTGATGATTACACTGCTGTGGCTCTTTAGTCCATTTGTAATTTGCCAAGTTAAGCATTGTGAGAACCAGCAGTAAGAAATAGGCCATGAATAAGACAATCTTCTTCTTGCGCAAGACTTTCATCACGATCCCAGGCTGTGCTATCATCTTAGTATGATTGCTGTACGTTTTCAGCTTCCTCCCGAAGCCAAAGTCCTTCTCCCAAGGCGCTGTCAACTTCAGTGGTTGATGATATGGTTTGCCTCTCATTTGTACCCTCGCAGAGTGGCCCTCACCGCTCGACAACGTTTAAACGCATTGATTGTGCACCAACACGCACTGGAGAATGTACACAGCCTTTTACTGGAAACTGGCACCCCAGCTTATTAGGTAATATAGTCACCCGCAATTGGAAATCCACGACACGAAATCCCGTTTTCACTGCACTGCGCAACGATCTTCATAGGGAAGGACGGATGAGAGGAGCGTTGAAGTTGTCCAGAGCGAGCGCTGCGGTGATTCTGTGGGTGGCCTGCGTTCAAAACAAAAAGGAAGAAGCCTTCATCATTTCTAACAGACGCCCTGTTTGTCCGTGTTCAGCGGAGGCATCCCTGCGCAGTTCCTATCTGATGCATCCTTGTAAATGCAGTCTGCCTATACTGAGGCACCGCAGACAATGAGACCGTTACGAGTTGGCGCGCCCGGTTGGAGCTCGTATCACTCCGCATCTGCCATAACGGAGCGGTGAACAGCCAGCGTCCACGGTCTCGGCGTTCAGTGGGAGATTTCCACTGTTCTTCCTGCTCCTCCGCTAGTCAACTAACACAAACTGGACCGATTTAATCAAAATACGACGACGAGGGTCCGCCCACCGAGGCGCTGCATTGGTCCGCCTCGTGGCGTTGTGCGTCACCGAGCTGCGCCATTGGACCGGCCGCACGTCCGTCTCGCTGCGGGGCTCGATTGTGGCTGATCGCAGCAATGGTAGACTGTGGGAAATGATGCTGTTGTTATGTTTCAGAGAGGTCTCCCTCGCTATCTGCATCCTTGTAACCGTGCGCCACCATTCTTCCTCCTTCTCAAGACACAACAGCTGCACGCTGCACCACACACAAACGCCTGACGGGATTTTTGACGGTTCGCATAACAAACAGCACATCTCATCCATCCCCAGTATCTCTGACGCTTTCTATTGTTTAAATTAACCCGTTTTTAAGTTTCTATTAGGAGTCGGGTCTCTACATTTCTATTTGACTATGTAGATTCTCCGCATTTGCATTACAACAGAGAACAATCAATATTTTAAATTTAATGTATTTGTTTTTCCACTACAGCCTCAAGAGAGGGGTGGGCAGATCTATGAGAAAAAAATAAAAACAGCCCAGTCTAAAGGGAGCAAACATACTCTTAATTAAAATTAGAGCACCATATAAACATTAGAGGAAACTGTGTTCAGTACAGGGACTCTGAATGTGATTTAAAAAAAAAAATGAATAAGCTGAGAATTAAATATAACAGTAGGTCTGAAGACGTATTGTGTGTTTTTCATTGACTGTAACTGGAAACAGTCAGCAACAGTGACTGACACCCCTCTCAAGTGGAATCAGCTGAAATCTGACATCTGACAGCTGTTCCCCAGGAACTGACAAGTCCAGGG
>JAPZDY010000013.1:8044088-8064156 GCA_029783645.1 Ctenochaetus hawaiiensis | reverse complement strand
AAAAAAAAAAAAAGAATAAGCTGAGAATTAAATATAACAGTAGGTCTGAAGAAGTATTGTGTGTTTTTCATTGACTGTAACTGGAAACAGTCAGCAACAGTGACGGACACCCCTCTCAAGTGGAATCAGCTGAAATCTGACATCTGACAGCTGTTCCCCAGGAACTGACAAGTCCAGGGGAAGCTGTAGGGCCATGTGTTCGAACAGAGGAAACCACATGCTCTGCAGATTGAAAATCATCGTTCCTAAGAGGCTTGCCAGTTTGGGATTACAGCTCCGCACAACTGAACTGCACAAAAGACAGATGAAAGGGGTTGGGCCCTTTGACTCCGGATGAGACGTCTCTACACAGTTACATTCAGAGTGTTTCTTAGTGATTTGATTGGTGATGTTTGGTGATTTTATGTTGACCTTGTGATACTAAATTCTCCTGGACCAACATCCTCTTCTACGTCTCTGATGGCTTTGTATGTGATCCTATAGTAAACAGTATAGCCTTGTTGTTTTTTAGGAGGACATTACAGATCAAGTACAGCTGTGTTTCTGAATGTTTTTAAATGAAGCTCAGATGTGGGCAGAATTATGAGGCTTTAGAGTGAATAATTGCAATATATGCTCTATAAAGCGTGTGATGTTTGTTGATCTTTCTATCCCATAGGTTCTCACTTTGTTGTGCTCATCAGACCCAGCTGATTCTGCAGAAAACCTTTGTGCACACTGCCCCCTGCTGGAGCAAAATGTTACCAGTCAAGACAAAGAAACAGACTCACCTCTCTTGTTTCTAAAAATGTTAACTGTATTTTACCTTACCAAAGCGTTTATGCATATTTTATCTAACTTATCTATTGATGAACATTCATCATAGTGTTAACCGACAGTATTAGACATAATCATGACAAAAAATTAAAAAGGACTTGTGACTGTCAAAAGTGTGATTTTATTATCTTCTTTTTCTTGTCTTCCTTAGCTTGGGTTTACTTATTCAGTGTCTCATAATATTGCAGTGTAATTTTTCTTGTCTCTAGCAACAAACAACAGTTTGAATCACACGAAATGTCACAAAGTGTTTGTATCCCACCCACGTTTATGCATCATGTTTCTCCTTCTCTCTAATTTAGTCCAACGGATTAAGCAAGGGCCATTCTCGGATGATGCTTGATTGGATATCAAGTGCAGCCACAGGACCCCTTTCTGCACTTGCAAGTGTAATTGCTTAGAAATGGAGAGGATGGGGAAAAGCTTCTTTTAAAATGCTCATAAAATTTAATGGCTCCTTTATGAATGTTAAATACCAGGCAGCGAGTTTGACTCCATGCTCACTATTTTAAGCTTTTCTCTGAACTCTCAGACTAGATTTATAAATTTATGTGTGTTTTTTCAGGTGCATGAGAAACCTAATTACCCAGGAGAGCAACAGAGTGAGTGATTAATTTGGATACGTATTAACACTGAGTTCATTATGTTTTATATTTTTAATCACGGTAAAATTTCTTTCTCCCACTGTTTGATTCAAGTAATTGCTGTTTGTAAAGTAAAGAAGGGGAATAGCACAACTGTAAATAACGACATCAATAACAGGTTTGGTTTCAGGGTTCAGTAGATGCTAACCTGATGTCTCACTGACGTGGCTTACTGGGTCACATCAGAGCCAATTTTATGTTGGTAGCATTTGTGTTCTCCATACTGAAAAAAATGAAATATCTGCTGTGAAAAAAGACATTTACACTCAGCTGATCCCTTTCAGTTTTCTTTAATATACCAGATTACATTGTTTCATTGCTCTCCACTCCTTTAAGAATGTGAAGTCTTCTGAACTGGAAACTTAATTTGCTTTTACTGTTAACAGCTTCTCTGGTCTGTCCTTATTTACATAGATTTTTATTGATTTATTATTATTACATAAGCATGTGTCACAGACTGACTGCGATATGCCTGGATATGAAGACCAGAGCCAGCAGGACAGCTGTGTTTCTCCCATATGTGCTCCCTCGCAGTCTGTTACTGACTATATAGAGACCCAGATATCTGTCCTTCTGTACTATGATCCCTATGCAGCAACATTTCACCCATGTAAACACATCAATTACATGGACATGCTCCCATCACTGAAGGAGGTGGTCTGTCCACCAGTCCTCACAGATGTGTGATTTCTTTTCTTTGTCACAATAAGTTATATATTTGGACTTCCCTCAGCCATGGTGCTAAAATGCATCTATGTATTCTGCATAGCTAATTATTTAATTCATGCTATACATGCCTGTATACATACAACTGTTAAGTTCTAGTGGCCAACTCTGTGTCATATAAATCTAATCCGCATGATAATCTGCTTAACTTTCAAGCTGTTAAATGTATTTTTTGCAGTGTGAACAATGCTGGTCCAGACTCAGTATCTCCGCATATTCTCTGCATACAAACACACCGAACAAAGCTGCACTGAATTGCCCTGTTGCGTAATCATGGAGCACAATGGCTTTGCGCCTGCGAAACGAGCGAGCAGGTGGAGGAGGAAACATGCGCAGTGGGCGCCTCGTCGGCAGCATCAGGACCACAACGATCCCCAGCAGCCTGCGATGCGGGAAGATGGTGCATGTAAACACGCCAAGGGAGCTGACCGCGTCGCTTTGCCGGACCACCGCCGCCACGTTCATGCACACCCGTGAGATTTAAAGTCAGTCGGTGCGAGAAAAGACTACGGGAGGGTCGTTTTTTTTTAGCCAGCAGCAGCAGCAGAAGCAGCGGCGCAAACGGACGCGGCAGAGATGCGACGGCAATAAACACTCGCAAATAGTCTCATGACGACGCTGTAATCAAGCCTCAGCTGCTCTGCGACACATAAAAACAACAACAGAACAGGATTCCTCCGATGTCAACCCCACATGACGGGCTTTCTTGTGTGATGGTCGCTGGTTTCTAGTGGGATGCACATCAGTGTTTGGCCGTATTCGCTCTCCGTCGTAATGGCAGCTCTGTACCAGGGCGCGGACGCCTCCTCTCCGGATAAATTTCTGGCCTTGAAAGACGTGAGAGAGGTGAAAGAGGAAACCACACTGGATGAGAAGCTCTTCCTGCTGGCATGCGAGAAAGGTTTGTTGTTATTTGTCTCTTTTTTTTCATTAAACCAATGTTTATTGTTGTTTTTGCACCCAGTATGATGTGTTTAAAGCTCATGGCAACGTTGGAATCAAGAGACTCCAAGATCCAAGACATTACCGAGGCATTATGTCTAATATCAGCTAGATCGCGTTTCCTGGAAGCAAAATAGAAGATGACTAACAGCTTGATGGATTTCCAACAGGGTCATTGCAGCAAGCAAACTGTAGGCTGCAGTCATAGCACATTTTTTCAAGTGAATACCTCTCACAGCTGCCTACATGTTGGCCACTGTGGAAAATTGCCCACAGGGGTTAAGATATATTTAGTTGAACGTCTGCTTCTCCTGAAAGTTTCTTTCTCCTGCTCTGCTAACTTTTTTTTTTCTCAGCTCTTAACAGGGAGAGTTAAAACACACCTAAGAGGGGGGAAACTCGAAAAAAAGGTGCAGGCAATGTGACCGTAACACAGCGAAGAGGCAACAGCTCAGATGGGAGGAGAATGTTTCATTGATAAGTTGGGAACATTGTACAGGCGGAGGTTGTTTTAGGTGTACAGACCAGCAAGTGTGACCATATAAAGTCTCTCTAAACATGGCTCAGCAACAGAAATTGTCCTTTGAGGGAGATGTTATTGTTATACACGAGGACTGCTGGAGCTGAGCCTGCTCTGTGATTTGAGTGTATGCGTCACGTCCAAAGCTGTGTGTGTGTGTGTGTTCCATGCAGCAGTCACTGCTTTTATAGATCTGACTTGGCAATTGTTTCCCTGATGTGGATGCTGCTTTGTTTCGGACGTCCTTCTCAGGTGACTACTACATGGTGAAGAAACTGCTGGAGGAGAACCGACACGGCGAGCTCAACATCAACTGCGTGGACGTGCTGGGCCGAGATGCCGTCACCATCGCCATCGAGAACGAGAACCTGGACATCCTGGTGCTTCTCCTGGAGTATGGCTGCCAGGTAGGAAAACATGCAGAAGTGAGCTGCTGCTGTGTGTTTTGTTTCAGTGTGTAATCTGCTGTCTGAGAACTCAAACATGTTGTTTCCATGTAGGCCACAGACGCCCTGCTGGTGGCCATAGACTCTGAGGTGGTGGGAGCTGTGGACATCCTCCTCAACCACAGGCCCAGGCGATCTTCCAAGCCCTCCATCGCTGTTAGTCTCCTCTAATTGCAACCTATTACTCATTTTTCGAGAGAAACACTACAGATGCAAAAGAAGCAGACTAATTAGTCGATCTTTTCGTATCATTTCTGCATGTTTCCCAGGAATTTGCTCCATATATTTCCTTTTCCTTTTCAGAAACTGATGCAGAGGATTCAGAACCCGGAGTATTCCACCACCATGGACGTGGCTCCGGTCATCCTCGCGGCCCACAGGAACAACTACGAGATCCTGACCATGCTGTTGAAGCAGGACATCTCGCTTCCAAGGCCCCATGCCGTAGGCTGCGAGTGCACGCTCTGCAACGCTAAAAACAAAAAGGACAGCTTAAGACACTCCAGGTACAACGCGGGCCATCTCAGAGGACAGAAAAAGTAGAAGTGTAAACATAACTGGCTTGACTCAGTAGGCTGCATTAGACTAACAATGATCTTGACCAGAAAACTAGTGTTCCTTTGAATTACTGTGACTTGAAACGGGTGACAGTTTGGTGTTGTCTGTGATTTTTTTATGGGATGATTATTTCAGCCTTGCTCTGGTATGTAGGAGCTTTTAAACAGCTATTAATCAATTGGTGTGTCAACTGAAGTGGTCGGCAAAGGTAAAACAATGTGGCGGCTTGTTTTGATGATAGCACTGGCTTGAAAATGTCATGTTAGCAACTGGAGAGGCATGATTAAGTATGAGATGCATTTTTCGACAGTACCATGAAGCGCTTAAAATACTCTCTCAGTCCCACAGAGGACTGCTAATGCTCTCTGTTGTTGCCAAGCTCTCAAGCTCTCAAGCTCTCCTTATCTAGCTGCAGAAAGCCAGTGCTTGGTCTGCCTGTGCTGGTGTATTCATCGTTTTATATAAGTGGCGTTTTTTTGCACTGAAATATAAAATCACCACCGACTATAATTTGAGGAGAGGCTGCAAAACCTGCTGCATTTCCTCTGGAAAGCGATAATGATACCATCTTACACTTGCAGATGAGATTTTGCTGATGTCCTCTGCTGGGCTCTTTTTTATTCTCTCTGCCTGGCAGTGTAGCTTCCCACACAGTCAGCTTAATGAATCAGTCTGCAGTTGGCTGGCAAACATAAGGGGTCAAAGCAGGGACAGATGAAGCAGCTACAGAGAGAGGCTGAATGTTTTTTTTCCTAGGTTTTCTTTTTTTCTCATCTGTGCAGCTCGGTTTTGTGCTCTTTCTGTCCTTTTATTATATATTTTCATCCCCCTATCCGCCCTCGGATCAGGTTTCGCCTGGACATTTACCGCTGCCTGGCCAGCCCTTCTCTGATCATGCTGACTGAAGAGGATCCCATACTCAGGGCCTTCGAGCTGAGCACAGACCTCAAGGAGCTCAGCCTGGTTGAGGTGGAGTTCAGGTATGATTCTTATCAGCTGCTGCAGGTCCATCTGTCCTGTCGGTGCATGTATCAAACGTCTTCACACATAAAGACGAAAAGGCGAAAATGTGCTGCACAGGCACAAACACATCTACATTTTTGCGATCAAAAACCTTTTTTCCTGTATAGCCTGAAAAAGATAAGAGCCATTTTTCTTTGATGTGGTCTGATTTGATCTTATTTTTCTTACTTCAGGAATGACTATGAGGAGCTGGCGAAGCAGTGTAAGATGTTTGCCAAGGACCTGCTGGCTCAAGCTCGAAACTCGCGAGAGCTAGAAGTGATTCTCAACCACACGTCCAGCGAGGATCACGTCGACAAGAGAGGCCTGCTGGAGGAGCGCATGAACCTCAGTCGACTCAAACTCGCCATCAAGTACAACCAAAAAGAGGTCGGGGAGCAAAGTCTGCAGCTTTTTGCACAGTCGAACGCGAGCAAATCTGCAATGTCAAGGAAATGATTTGACATATTAATCGGTCATTTAATTCAATAACTATCCATGTTGATTGTTATTAATGACCTCTTATTTACTGGAGGATATCCGGGAGTCATCTGCTCCAGCACAACATGTGCTAGTCTTTGTGAAATATGAGTTTGACAGAATAAAGAGCTTCCTCCAGGCAACAGCAGTCGAAGACAAACCAAAGCTGAAAGTTTGAAGCTGTGGAGCAATTTACAGCTGGGATGGCTGAGTGTAAAAAGTTTGACTCATGTATCAAAGTACAGCCAGTGGCATGCCGTTGTTTCCTGTTGGAGAAATGGCACCTCTTAAGGCTGCACATCAGAGAAATCCTTCCCTATTTCTTCTTATTTGGGGTTTGTGGTTTGATTTTTATTACAAAGAGGGCAGGGATACATTTATAGCCGACTTAATGAATAAATCAGCCTGCTGCCGTGCTGTTTGGAGGGTTTTGTGACATTTTTGTTCACTAAACAGATTGGCCTTTTCCCCCCCTTTTCCTGTCTTTGTGCTAAGCTAAGCAAACAGGTTACTGGCTGCAGCTTTGTGATTATCAAAGAGATGACAGTATCAGCAAGACTTTAGCTTTTACCAGAAAGCTGATAAGTATATTTTAAATGTCAAACTGTTCCTTCAAGCTGAAATGATGAAATGATCTCATTGCAGCAAAAATGAACAGAATTTGCTCAGTTTTACATCCTGATGTTATTTCTCTCTTACAGTTTGTGGCTCAATCTAACTGTCAGCAGTTCCTCAACACCGTCTGGTTCGGAGAGACGGCCAGCTACCGACGCAAGCACACCTGTCTGAAGATGGCCACAGTGCTATTTGTGGTGATGCTGTGGCCGCTGCTGTCTGTCTTCTACCTTCTGGTGCCGCGCTCTCGTGTCGGCCAGATCATCCACACACCCTTCGTCAAGTTCATCATCCACAGCGCCTCCTACTTCACCTTCCTGCTGCTGCTCAACCTGTACTCTTTGGTCTACAACAAGGACAAAAACACCATGGGCCCTCCGCTGGGGATGATAGATTATCTTCTCATCCTCTGGATCATAGGTCAGATTTATATCCCACCATCATCTCAGCTTTCATGCACTATACGATATAATGCACTGTATTATATGTGTTGCAATAATGTATGTTTCAGAGCTTAGATGACTGATCTCTGTAATTGAATTATCTTCCATCTCTTAATGGACACAATAGAGCTAAAAATAGATTAAAAATTCAATCATACAAACCAGAGCGTAATAGAAAAACATGGCATAGCAGAGTGAAAATGAGAGATTCCTGTCAGGGTCTGGCTAAAGTCCAGTGTCTTGTATCCTTAATCCTATCAAGCGTAACATGACAAATAGCTGTTTCTGTACTGAACGACAGAAAGCCTGGCTTCACTGGATTAAATCTGTCAGTTCCTCTTCTAATTGAGCTCTATAGAAAGAAACCGCAGCTTCTTCTTATTCTTCTTCTTCTCTCTCTCCCCATCTGAGTGCTGGTTTCAATGGACTCAGCCCACATACATGCAAAAATATATCCATGCAGGACCGAACACATGCACACAAGTGGGATTGGTTCAGATGAGGCTGAGTAGTGACAGTTAGAAATTGACCCTGTCCGTCTCTGGGGATTTGGCCTCCCTACCTTCCTCCTCTGCCAAGAAACCATTAGCATGATCATTCAATCGCTTTAATGGCCCTGCCCTCTCAGCAGAGATATTTGTTTCACGGTTGCAGAATCCTTTCTCTCTCCTCCAGACACAAAGACATCGTAACCACAGCTCATTGGATGAAGTTTCATCACCGGGTTGATAAATCATTTCAATAACTGCACCTGACAGGTTATAAAAGGATGTTGAGACAATTGATTTCTATTATTCAATGTTATGAATATGGTTGTGGGGTAATTTGCAATTTATTTGGTATATTGCAGGGGTGAGATGGGTAGTTGAGTCATTAGACAGAAATGTAATGGGTTTTTTCATGGGCCAAAATGGCTCACCAGAGGGAAAAGATTCCTTTAAGTACTGCAAGAGAGCAACAACAAAGATCAATTTTTATAAATTTAGCAATTGTTTTTTTTTTATCCTGTGTTGCCTTAGTGCAAAACAGCTTCACTGCAAGATGTGATGCAGCAGTGCAGAGTTCACACTGCAAGATCTCTGCAAGGCTAGTTTGAAAAAGTGAATGAGATTTTCAATGCAAATCAGGATGTTGAAGGGAACATTTTACGAGCGCATGTGTGGAAAGTACATGAGCTGCATGTGTGCAGACAGCACTCACACGTCCGACGGCAGCTTTTTTTTTTTCCCTTTTTGCTCTCCATTACTCTCTGTTTCTCCCACGTTATCTGCCTCCTCTCATCCTACTTTTCCCCTGAGCCAGATGTCTCACATTAATGGGGAAATCAGATGCTGAGACTGTGAGTGCGTCTGGGCTACATGCATCTGTGTGTCATTGTGTATCTCAGAGTATTTGCATCTAGCATCTCTCCAATAGTGAAAGAAGTACTGAGATCTTTTACTTCAGTTAAAAGTAGCAAGGCTTAAGTTGCAAACCTGGGTGGTAACTAGTAACTTGAGTTATTAAATAAACATAGAGGAGTAAAAAGTACAGTTTTGCCTCTTTATTGTAGGCGGGTAGAAGAATTAAGTAGCAGGAAATCAAAAATACTCAAGTATAGTACAGGTAGTCACAGTACAGGATTAAATGAACTCTTTGGAACTCAAAATTCAACTGTTTTAACCAGCCAAAATGAGAGAAATTTATTCAGAGAGAGAAACGATTCATGTGTGAAACATAAACTGTGAATTCTCTCTACCTTCTCTTGAAACCATGGAAACCAATAACGGACCAATCAGGTTTAATCTATTGAAATAATTTCAGCTTCAAGGCCTGGAAGATGTGTCACTGTACCTTGACTTGCAGCTGGAGTCATGCTTCCATTCTTTATTTTATATTTCCTACTGTACAGTTAGAATTGATGACGTTGGACCCAAAGAGACACATTAACCCATCTATATTAAACTCTGCACATCTCCGTAAATCACACAGATGGAACGTTTTCAACACATCAGTCTCTGATTTCTGTCTAATACATTCCTGTTTCCCCCAGGCTCCCTCTGTAAAATATCTTCAGGCTGAATATCTGGAAGCAATTTGAAAATGTTGGTTATCCTAGCAAAAAAGTGCCTTTTTTTACCAGTGGTGTGTGTGTGTGATGGTAACGAATACCTGCTCTCCTGTAGGGATGGTGTGGTCAGATGTGAAACGTCTGTGGTACGAGGGCCTGGAGGACTTCCTGGAGGAGTCAAGGAACCAGCTGAGCTTCGTGATGAATTCCCTTTACCTAGCCACCTTCGCCCTCAAGATAGTTGCTCATAGCAAGGTGCACACACTTCACACTCCTGTTATATTTATAGAGTGGAAAGCTGCATGTATTCCTTGCCACAACTGGCCTAAAAGCTTATCATTTTATTCAGAAAATCACTGTATTTTATGGTCCATTTTCAAAAAAATAATAAGTTATCATTCAGTTTATTAACAGCCCAGCACACCCACACAGGTGTTTTCAGTTGTTCAACTTAAGGTGTTATTTTTCCCACCTTAACAGGTACTGCAGGGGATTAAAGGAGCTGCCAGTCAGAAGTAGTCTGTACAAACCCACACAGTCTTGCAAAAGAGGTCAAATCAGGCAAAATAAAAGAAACCAACTGTGTGGGTGGATCATGAGCATATAGGTCCATTTAAATATGCAGAAGAAGCAACAGTAGCTCGTATTTGCATTACTGGAAAAACTCCAGTTATCTAATTTTATTAAAAAGCAGACTACATTGCATAGATAATTTGAACATTTTGTGTTATATCATAGTTGAAAATGTAACTGACATTTTTGAAAAATACACTATCAGCTTTCTTGCCCAGAAGGGATTGGTTAAGTAACAAGGAGATAACACTCTCATGTCTCACAGTTAAAGCTACAGCTAGCAACTGGTTAGCTTAGCTCAGAGAGAAACAATAGAAAGAGCAGAGGGGAAGAGCAGCCTTGTTTTATTTGTAAATTTAAAAAAGAAAAGTTGTGGCTTCTCTGTAGGTTATACTAAGTACTTTCAGGAGTTTTTATGCTAAGCTAACTGGTGTGCTACATGTAGCTTTACAGTAAACAGATACAAGAGTGGCAGTGATCTACGTTTTTCCCAAAATGTTGAACTTTCGCTATTCACTTTTTTTTTGCATTTTACAAAATAATAAATTCCAAAGTATGCTTTACATGTAAAATTGAATCTAAAACTGTCAAGCAAGTCTCTTTTCTCTTAACTGTTGAGCTTTTTTCCAAACTAGCCACTTAATCAGGTGTAATCAGCCAAACAGCAGCTAATGAGCACACCTAAATTTGCCACTCTGGTTTCATTGCAGCAGAATGAGATTTAATATGAACATGGGGTTTCTAGGAGCAGGATTCAACATCAATGTGAATCTCATTTTTAAAACTGGTAATCTCATTATTTGAGCTAGTTGGTAAGAAGCTAGTAGCAGCGTGTTCTGGCAGTAAAGAAGATGAGTCTGTCACTTAATAATAAGTTAGCATCACATTAGACTGTGAAGTCGCCTGTTTCTGAATGTGTCTGCTTCTTTTTTAGTTCAAGGATATGGAATCGGAGAGGAAGAACTGGGATGCCTTTCACCCCATCTTGGTGGCCGAGGGCCTGTTTGCATTTGCGAATGTTCTAAGTTACCTGCGACTTTTCTTCATGTACACCACCAGCTCCATACTGGGGCCACTACAGGTAGGAAAACACTGACACGCACCAGAAGGAGTTGTAAGCTCTGTAACTGCAAGAGTTAGACGTTTGTTTCCAAGTGGAGCTAGACGAGATTCAGGAGCGATCCCTTTGAGATCATGTATCCAGCCACAGCTTTGTACAACACTTTGGATGAGAAAAAGAATAACAAAATTCTTATGTAATGGTTATAAAACCCCTTTCCTTTCAATCATTCTCTCTAACCTCAACACACACACACACGCACACAAAAACACCACCCACTCCTCTCTCAGTAAAGTGTGAATACTCAGGGACGAGCCCACACCAAACATCACACCAGCTGTGCTCGGCAGCATCCAACCATCATCATCAGCATTAAGTGTAAGCACGGTGAACTGAGGCAGCAGATGATGTTGTTCTGCTGTGATGTTATGCTCATGATAAAGTGCGCACAATATCATGAGGCTTTGCAGCTTAGTTGCCATATGCATCATCATGCCACTATTATAATTTCTATTGTCAACATGAAAAAGTGACCTTCAGTTTGCAAAGAATTGATTTGTCAAGCTAACTTCAGTTCAGGCTGCATATTTAAAGCTGGAGGAGCTGATTCTGCACACGCACAGCATATTTTTATCGGATCTTAGATTGATTTCTATCGAATTCTGGCAAAAACAGCAAGTTTAACTAATGGTAATCTTAAGAAAAATTCTGGCTGCACGAAAGTTAATTACTGAAGAGGGAAATTTATCGTCATTACATAATTTAAAGACATTCAATTTTGGAAAAATTTTATTACTCAGTTTCTGCTCTTTTTTTGAAGTCCTTTGCAGGGTTAGAACACAGATTTTTAAAACTTTTCAAAATAGATTCCATTTGAAGAATGCTTTGGCATCGGCCTGATTTTCTAAATCAATTTTGTTGATTTACAGCTTGATTAACCCTCAGTCTTAGCTGACATTCAAAGTTTGCAGACATGACGTACTTTTAAAAAATCTCTAAACTTGTTTTTGCAAAAGATTTTGGAAATACAGATGTCCTGATCTGCTGTGTGCTTCTCACACAACACTGAATAAATTAGATTTGGAAAAAAGCAAACATTTAGTCTGACAGTGTGGGCATTTATGTGGTGCAAAATAAATGTGAGCATGTGTGCCACATTTGTTTGACATCCTTGATTTCTCTCTCATTTGTAACCAAACATTTAACAACTGCCAGTTTGTTTATTACTTTGATGCATAGCTACAAATCATACTCTAAACTATTTACAGGGTTCGTTCAAGGTCTTACAAGTTTTGGAAATGCCAAATTTTTACCAGTATGTTTTTAAATTTAGGAATATGCCTAAATTCAAATACACTTATTTCAAAAATGCAGGATTTTCGGTATGATCTGGTTTTTTCATTGACAGTACACTGATATAAACCAAAAATCTTTGCTCTTTCCTGGAGTTTCCATTAATTCATAGCAGAATGTGTTCTTGTCTTCCTTTTGGTAATTAGCCATTATTAGGTACTTATGATCAAAACATACAGTTACATACAGTTAAAAATTAAGTTAACACTTTGGGTGTGATGACAAAGCCTTTGAGAGTCTCTCCATTTTTAATTAAGCTATCTTGAAAGTGTTTGAGCAGAGCTTGAATTTTACTCTGAAAAACCTGTTGAAAGCTAAATTGATTAAACATGGTTTCTGCCAATTCAAGGAGGCTTCGTTCTATTCTTTGTCTTGCTGAATAGTGATAATCACTATCTACCTGCGTGTATGGTGAACATCTGTTAGAGCGGTAAAATAGTTCAAGTAAAAGCATAAAGCAATGTAAGATCCATGTCTTTATGCTGAGCGATTTCAGGTGGACACTCAAAAACCTAATGGATAAACATATTTTACAACTTAGTCGCAAAATTTGCTGTTATGTCATTGTTTTTCCACATTTTCAAGGAAGCCAAAAATCTGGTTTGCATATTTTCTATTCTCTTGTCGGCAATCTCAGTGCCATAGGTGACACTTTTTATCGCATCTTCCAGCCAGCTGGCAGGGAGAGGCCGTAAAGCAAGCCAACGTCTGACTTTCTGCTGGCAGAATTTCACTTTACCCCCCCTGTGTGTGACTTTATTACATAAAGGTATGCGATGAGGTCAGACTATTTGTAGAGATGCCTTCCTGTCATTAAGCAGAGGTGCTGTTAGCGGTTGACTAATAAAACACTGAGGGTGCCCTTTAGATTGTTATTAAGCACTTTTCAGCTGCAGCCTCCCCCCATCTTCCTTCCTCTCTGCCTCTCCTTACACTCACTCGCTCTGTGACATCACTGTCTGGCCTGGCAGGACGGAAAAATTATTAGCTTTGGAAATAGACGTGGCTGTGTGCTTCGGGGCCGCACTCACACTCACATGGCAGACACACCTACCTACTAATGCACACGTGCCCACACATTTCCACACTCCTGTGATATGTGAGCGTGCAGTTCTTCTGCTGCAGCCAGACGAGCTGCTGCTCACACACAGACAGCGAGGCAGTGATATGTGGGCTGCGGTGAGGCCGTTTCTTTGATTCTGTCCTTCCTCAAGGGAATTTTTGCCGGGTAGTGCCCCCTGCTGAGGTTGGAACGAGTGACTGAAAGTGTGAGTGTGTGTGAGGGCATGTACAAGTGCTCACAATGAGCTCACTCATGGCCCAGACTTAACCTCAAAGACGGTATTAATCTCCCACGTAACTGATGACAAACCAGGAGGCATGTATGCATGTGTTTGAGAGGAAAAGATTTAAGTTTTGCCTCAGTTCCATACTACTGCAAGTTAGAATTTGACTCTGAATGAACATTGTAGTGCATTTACTGTTAAGGTGCAATATATGTGCTTTTTTTAAAAAATATGATATCTGTGGATGTTACCACAATGCATTGCACAAGAGACTCAAAGCTGCAAAATTTAAATTCAAAAGCTAACTGGAAACAGTTAAAAATGTAGGAAGTACAGCTCTTGACATCCATTAGTGGACAGTTTCTCTTATTTTTGCAGAATATAATGCCACAGTAAAAGCTGGTTTACAAACAGTAATAACAGTTCTGTACAAGATGCTATAAATTTATACGCAGCATGAGAGATGACTTGTAAGTTTATGGCCTAAGGTAAGACAGAGATAAGTTATTCAGCTCTTGTCACCTAAACATTGAGATTTACCACCTTCAGTGATTATGCAGGAGTTTTAAAATGTATAGTTTTGTGTATTTTCAGTTTTAGGTGATTGAAAATTTGTGGTCAACTGCTACCTTCCACTCAAGACCTCATAAATTACCTCCCCTACACGCCGTATTCGGCAATTTAGGAGAAAGTGTTTGTTTGCACGTGCATATATGCGTTTGAGGTGCAAATGACCCCCCTCCAGTCAAGGTTAAGAGCTCCTGACCCGCTGCATTCCTGTTGTGTTTGTACAGTAACTAATTTAGGCAACCTGTCAGGCAGGGCAAGCAGGGAACACCCTCAGCTCCTAAATCAGACAAGTACAAAGTGGCAGAGGAATACACTGGGGGGATTTAGGCATGACAAGAGAATGAATCAACCTAATAGACCAACCCTTCTCCACAAACAAGCTGCCTGGGTTTTGAGTGCAAACACCCTAGTCGCCATTCACCTCGAGGTGCAGGAAAAGTGGTCATCCCTAACACTGGACACTGTGTGCGTTGGTGTTTTGCAAGGGCAAGTGTGTTTTGACCTTGTGTTAGCATCTTTAGGTGCTAGAAAACAGATGTGCCACTCAGGTCTATAAATAGTGGGTTTCCAGTGGTCAGAGAGGACTTTCTCTGTCTTTAGGCACATTTTTTGACTTATTCCATGTTTGTCTGTCTTCCCTCAGGTAGAGTGAGAGTATTAGAGCTACCACAATATGTTGCTTTTTCCACACTTTGAGGAGTTTACTGCTAAACAAGAACATTGGAGAAAAAAATAGCTATAAGTGATGGAAAGTCTGGTTCCATTAAATACATATTGAAAGAGTACTGAAAAATCGCACCTATGTCTGAATATAGGTTTGTTACTTTGTTTAATTTTTAAATTTAGAAAAAAATGTGCAAAGGTCAAATGCCTAATGTCTCATTAATTTAAAATATGAAATAGTGCTAATTCTAAATGTGCTGCAGATGAGATAGGAAAAATATTAGGTTAGGTGCAATCTGCAGCTTCACCACTAGATGCCACTAAATCTTATACACTGGACCTTTAATGAGGATAAAAAAGAAATTCTAGTTCATCAGATTAAGTTACATCAACCCTGCAGACGACACCATGTACATCCAAATAATGATTTAACTTTGCATCGGAGAGTATTTCCACAACAATGATAACCCTCATTTATCTCACTGAGTTCTCACTTTGTCAGAATTCAATTAAATTCTGTAAGGATCAGAGAAACTTCCTGTCTGGTGTCTGATCTGACCCCAGCTTGTCTCCTTAGTGGTTAATGAGGATTACTTGGATTGCTGGCAGCCAACTGACTATGAAAAATAGAAAAAAGATGACTTCTGTCCACTTAATAAGATCAGATCAAGCGGCACAGGATTAAGAATTATTCTTTTTTTTTTTCTCCAGATCTCCATGGGTCAGATGCTGCAGGAGTTTGGGAAGTTTTTGGGCCTCTTCCTGCTGGTGTTATTCTCCTTCACCATCGGACTCACTCAGCTTTACGGAAAGGACCAGAAAGACCCAGACAAGAAAGCAACGCAGGACTGCGAGGGCATATTCTGTCCGCAACAGAGCAATGATGCATTCCACACGTACGGGCCAACCTCAATCTGTCATTCTGCAGAGTGATGACGGCAGTGATGAATGTTCAGGCTGCTTGTTGAGGGATGTTAGAGATTATATATGAGGCTGTTTTAATACAGCTGATAAAGTCATTGAAGTTTTTCTGCTTCATGATGTAACTGTATTATTAGATGTCGTTAGACTGACATTTTTTGGGTTAGATTGCATGATGCATCTGACAGACGTGTTGCTTTAATGCCTGATGACATTTACCAGCTTCTTACGTCTTTCACAGGTTTATGGGGACCTGCTATGCTTTGTTCTGGTACATCTTCTCCCTGGCACACGTTGCGCTCTTCGTCACCCGCATCAGCTACACGGAGGAGCTGCGCTCTTTTGTGGGTGCCATGATCATAGGCACCTACAACATCGTGGTGGTGATCGTGCTGACCAAGCTGCTGGTGGCTATGCTCCATAAAAGCTTTAGACAAATTGCTGTAAGTATAAAGACATTTTTCAGCACAAGAGTGACTGTGTTTTTCAGCGCTGTCAAGGGTATTTTGAGTTCAGCTTGGAGCAGAAAGTTGCAACTGTTTTCAATTACTGTGTTTAGAGTTTTTAGTTAATTCACCCAGAAAATGTTGCACAGATGTTGCTTTTTTTCCCCCTCTGGACTCCGCTTCACATTTTCTCCTTCATTTAAACAAGAGTTTGATTTTGATAAGCTAAGTAAAACAACTTATTATTCAGGTTTTTGCATTTTCAAGATTCCTTTCTAATTGGAGGAGCAGTGTGTGGAGGTTCGTTCCCACATTGCAGCCCTCTCAATGCTCATGTTGGTTTTTGGACTTCTGCAGAATCACGAGGACAAGGAGTGGAAGTTCGCCCGGGCCAAACTGTGGCTCAGCTACTTTGACGACAAGTGCACTCTGCCCCCGCCGTTCAATATCCTGCCCTCCCCAAAGACTGTCTGCTACCTGGTGACCAGCATGCGCAAGTGGATCTGCTCGCACACATCCAAGGGCAAGGTGAAGAGACAGAACAGCCTCAAGGTAGGAAAACTACATTATGCAATGAATTGTAGAGGAAACATGGTGTATGTTTCGTTGTTCTTGAATCTTCTTGAAGGTTATCGCTACTTAGTGTCAAACTTAGTCACAAATCTGAATCCCTTAATTGTGTTTTCCATCCAGGAGTGGAAGAATTTAAAGCAGAAACGTGATGAGAACTACCAGAAGATCATGTGCTGCCTGGTTCACCGTTACTTGACCTCCACGCGGCAGAAGATGCAGAGCATGGACCAGGCCACGGTGGAAAACCTCAACGACCTGCGTCAAGACCTCTCCAAGTTTCGCAATGAGATGAGGGACATGCTCGGCTTCCGGACCTCCAAATATGCCATGTTCTACCCAAGGAGCTAAAAGAAAAAGACAAGATATCTCTTCCCTTTTACCTCCCTCTCCTTTTGACAAAACCTCTGCTTCTCGTTTATCTGGGACGCCATGTGACCCGAGCATGTGATAAACTCTGCTCCTTCGAGTCACAGGGGCAAATTTTTAACCTGAACCTTAACTAGAAACATATATATTCACCGCCAAAGCCTCCAGACTCAGGCCCCTTATATATTATTCAAGCTATTCTACCTTTTTTTGTAAATAAAGAAAAACCATTGTTTTCAACAGAAAGACGAATAAAAGTTTCTGGAAATATCTGACCTTCTTTAATGGCATAAGAAGCTAACTTTGCTAAATACCTTAAAGCTGCTTTTGAGATTTGAAGTTACTTGTTGATTTCTTTGGCCACTCAGGAAGTTAAAGCCAGAAAACTGTCAACAGGTCAGCCGACTGCCCAGCAGTCCGGTTCACATGAGAGTCACGTTACACACACCTGATCCATTCGCTTGCTCAGCAGAGCGTAGATGCCTCGAATCAACAGACCAGTTCAAATATTACTTGGCATCTTTTGGTTTCCAGCTGTGCGTTTTTAGACAAAGACTGAAACACAAAAGGAAAATGTTAAAGGAGTTTTTATTCGGGAAGATGAAAACAATAAAATATAAATAATATTCACAGACTTTTTCATATGAAAATATTTTGCATTTCATACCTCTGCCTTTAAAAACAATGTAGGTACATGATGTATGCTGATGGCGGTGCTTTGCATCTGTAAACAAACTAAAGAAAAAAGCTTCAGCTAGGAAAGTCCTTAATTGCTTCTCATGAAACGAACACAGAAATCTTTAAAAAAAGAATCATGTATGTAATAAATATTGCACTTTTTATCAACACCTATAAACTTCCTAATCTGGGCCTTTGAAACTGAGCAAAGAAAATAAACTTCGGGCTGTTAACGCCGTGATTAAAGCTTAACTAGTTTTTACAAATCCTTTATGGATACTTATCAAGTTTGTAACATTTAAGACTATTCTGCCAGATGGATAAATCTGTTTAATGCACGCTACATAATAAACCCCTATATTTATTCATATCGCAATAGACAGTCTCAAAGGGAGAAAAAATTGAAAAGTAGTGTATGGAAAAAATAAAAGATAACTGAAATCCTGCCAACACTTCATATTAAGGTACACATATTCAATATTGACTGATTGCTTAATAGATGTGTAAAAGTAACATTACTTATTATTAAGCACTTATTAATGCCTTATTGTGCATATTTTGACCATATATTGCAACTACTAGGTCAATAATGAAGAGTTTCTCCCTCTTGCCATCTGTTTACTGCTTAATGGTACTAAGTAAGAAATCTGTTGTACATAAATGATGATCTGAATAATAACACACATTCTAAACCCATAACTCCTGGAATAAGGGAATAATAAGTGCTTCATCATGACAAATAAAGAGACAATATGCTCCTTGTATGCAATTTAGTAAACAAACTAGTTCATGGTGAATATGTGTGCCTTAATATAAAGTGGTACCATAACTTTTAAACAATCTGAGTAGTGTTTTATATTATGAAACGTGACTGCGAGTCGCTGTGCTCCCTGTTCTGGGCTTCTGGTACTGGCAGCAATTTAATTCCCTGCTCGGGGCATGAGAGGAATGTGAGCACGCAGAGTGAGAATGGGCTGAGAATCGGGATGGAAATTTCAACTCATGTTGTTGCTGATTAATCTGAGGTTGCCAAACAGATGAAGCGACTTCTTGTAATGGAAGTCAGAATGGAAGTACTTAGCGTCTTTTTTTTTTTTTTTCCAAAACATGCAATCAGCAGCGAAATGAGTAAAGATAAAAACCAGAGTTGCCCGGAATGAATAAATCATGTAGATTTTATGTTTGCTGCTGGCATCCAGATTCAGCTTTGTTTTTGTGGCCTGTGTTTGTGCTCTGTAACAGATGTATATACTGTATATATACATTTTTTTTTTTGCTTAATTGTTTCCATCCACAGCTGAGCCTCGGGCACACCTGTCCGGAGGAGATCCCCAGAGCTACTGGAACTCAGCACCGCTTGTTTTTCAGCACGTTGAGCACTTTCTGGTTCTTCGTCTTGAATGCCATGACAAAGTGTTGAGGGGCGATTTTCCCCCGGCCGTCCTCGTCCACATGGCCCATGAAGATGTAGTTCAAGCCTGGTGAGGTCACACACAAAAAACCTGAATGCAGTGGCGGAACGGCAGAGACATTCAGGGAGGCCACATATCAGAATCTCCACACGGCAGGTCTGTATACCATATGTTTATATGAACACATATAAACATATTGAATGTTTCACTAACTGTTTGGACAGTGAGTTCTGCCGCTCACCTCACACTTTGGAGCGAGCTCTATCAACTGAGCGTGACGGCACAGCAGAGGAGGCAAACTCAGAGCCACAGGTTATAGAAAACAGTCAACCAGGAACTTCTTATTGATTATCATCCTTTAGATGATCATTGTTGGGTTACAGGGATTTAATGCATCAAAAATAAATATCCTCAAGGACTCTGAGCCGGTTAAATGTCACAGCTGAACTCACCTCTTCTGATAAAAGGACATTTCTTGCACAGGATGATGATCTTGGTGCTCATGGTCTTCCCTGCCTGCTGAATGGCCAGACTGCCTTCTTTATACACGTTGATGATGGAGACGGTGGCGTACATGCTTCCTCCTTTCATCACCGCAGTAATCACAGTCCCGGTTATCACTGCCACAGACACAAAGGAGCACACAGAAAATATTAAATATTACGTCAAATGAAGAGAAGAGGATTCAGAGCTATCAAAGCATGAAAGAGGGTGAACCAAGGGATGTGGATGTCAGTTTAAATTTCTATTAACAAAATCATCTCTGCTTTGGCAGGCGCTGTTACTGGACTGTGGTTAGAACAACAGCCAAAGCTTTATGCACAGTGACAGCAAGAGCATAATGAGACTTTGGAAAACAAACAGAGAGAAGAAGATGTAACAGGCTCATATCAGAAAGACAGATAACAAGACTAAGAGTCAGTGC
>JAPZDY010000013.1:8024242-8043716 GCA_029783645.1 Ctenochaetus hawaiiensis | reverse complement strand
GCCGTCTTAGTCTAGCATGTCAGCATTCCAACATTTGTTACAGTAATTAGCATGATGCAAAAAATACAGCTGAGGCTGATGGGAAAGTCAGTTGTCTGGATGTCAGCAGTTATGCAGGTATTCGGTCATAAAGCAAAGTATTGAACATATCAGATTTATGACCAGGTGATGGCGCTAGATGGGAAAGTCAGGGGCTCACCAAAGTTATAACTCATGCAGTGATTCATCCCCAGAGAAACATGGATGTCTGAACCCATCTGGTGTATGCTGAGATATTTAACATGTTATGACCTGCAGGCGGTGCAAAGTCGGGGGACAAACGAATTCACTAGATTCTGTCCTCGATATTTCATAACAGTTCTTTCAATAGTTCAGACGTGATTCAGATACTCGATGAAAAGCCAAAAAAGTCAACATGCTGGTGGCACTGGGGAAAAACTTTTGGGACCATGAATGTCTGTACAAAGTTTCACAGCATCCATTGGGATAATTGTAGTTGAGATATTTGAGTTTGGACCGGAGTGTTGAAATCATAGAAACAGAACATTTACTCCTGTAAATACAGCACTTTGGTTTATCAGACAGCAGGCTGAAAAAACTTGGCCTCTATGTTTTTGTGATGAAGTTAGAGATGTGAGACTTGAGTGTGATGTGAAGAATTTACAACAAATGTTCCAACATCAGAGAAAAGGGAGTCTGGAATCTGCAGCGGGGAATTTAACATGAAAGGAATCTGCTTTTTTATTGTCATCGTCAAGAGATATGTGAACATTGTGTGCCTACCACTTTTTCAGTTCTTGTGTGTGAGGTGCAGCTGCTCTGCAGAGATGTCACGTTGAATTAACATCATGGCCTCTCAAAGCTCTTAACAGGCTCCCTTTCGACCTTTTTACGGCTCCCTCATCCATTCGTGAGCTAATAGCTCCTCTTTAAAAATTCAGAAGACTTTCAAAGATAATTCCAGGATATGGCCCTGGCTGTGATGAGACCGAGCTGAATGTGTGATATCGTAATTGTCCTGCAAGCAGCTAAAAATGTTCTGCATGTGATACAGTGGAGCAGAGCTCATCTGGTATTATGTACAATACAATCTAATGTAGAAATAAAAGAGATAGCTACTAAGAGATAATATTTCAGCAAGTAAAAGAGGAGATTAAAGATATAAAACTCAATGAGAAATAATCCCACAGGTTAATTTTCCCACTGGGTCATGTATTTTTCTGTCAGATTGTGCTAAAAAACGTGACAGAATTGCAGTGGGAAGTTGCAATCGAGCATTGTTTAGTCTGACCAAGTCTCCAAAAGCATCGCTGTAAGAGACCTGGCATTCAGCAGTGGCAGCTGAGCAACAGTGAAGCCAGCGGAGCGAAAGGAAATCATGTCTCATTCAGCATGAACAGGATTCTTTACACTGATGGTACCAATATGTCTGGACTTGACAAACAGCAAGTTTCATTTCCTGACAGGGATGAAAATAGCTAAAGGACTGCCTGTTTCTGTTATGTTTTGCATCTGACGCTACTGTTCCATAGCCCAATCAACTGCTTTAAGTTATTTAAAGTACATATGTCACACCATTAAATTTAAAGGAGTTCTGACTTTAAGTGTCTATTACGCAAACTATTTTCTGTCTGCTGTCTCGCTGCTTTATTAAAACAAGATGCAACGCATTGTGTGCCGACTTTTTCCACTCGCACCACCACATCGCTTGCCTCTCCTCGCTTCCTGATGCAAATCCAAGTGAGCCCTTTTGAAATGCCAATCTAACACATGTGGTAAACATCTCCGAGAAGAAAACATCACAGTAGCAGGAGAGTAGCGAACGCACACCGAGCCTGAATCAACACGTCCATTTATCAGCAGTTTACCCGCAGTCAGAGGCTGAGTGTGTGTGTGTGTGGTATGTTTACACTGTAGGTAACTGTGTCCTACTGTATACACCCCTTCACGTCATGACAGGCTATCAAGGAAGTCTTTGAGATGCAAAAAGATTAATCAGAGGAGCGAAGACAGTGACATGATCAGGACTGTAAACTGCTTGTTAGGGGAGATTTTGACTGCTGATGCAAATGTGGGCAGCACTGATGCAAATCTGCAAACTGGTATTTTAAGGTTAATATGTATGTTACAGTAGGTATAACATGAGCCAACCTGAAATATACCTCTGACTGTAGCTTATGTGGTTTAAAATAATTATAATAAGCACTGATGCTCTTACCGAAATTGCTGGAGCAGTAATTGCTCTCTAGTGTTCCTCGTCTTTTACATTTCTGCTGGCACAGGGCGACAGAGTACTTCAGAGCTGTGGACACACACATACACAAGCACACAAACACACACACACACACACAAGCACAAGGAAATCAAATCTCTGTAATTTTGCCTGCCGGTAATTCAAGCATGTAAGTTATGGTTGCATCTGTTTCTCTTGTGGTTTATTTACAGAATATTCTGAGTAACACAAGAGTCTCTTCAAATGAAAAGCCTCAAAGATAAAATGAGACAGTGTATTAGAGGGAGTAAAGAGTCAATAAAGGGAAAGAACCAAGAACGTACAATGTGACTATCTAAATATTATTCTTCCTGGAGAGGGAAGCGTCAGGAAAGATTAACCAACCAGAAAGCGATTTGACAGTATGACATCATGGCAGGGAGGCAGCAAAATAACCTGGCTTGACTAAGGGAAAAAACAACAGTGGGAGTGTGAGCTTGAGCATGAGAATGAGCTGTGATTGCCGGTGCAGATACATGCCCACGCTGTATATGAACTTGCATTATGTACAGTTTACACAGGGGAAATGTGAGCACATCAGCATATGTTGTGTTTGAACATGTGCTGCTGTTGGCTGCAGCTTTAACAGGACCTCCAGTCTCCAGTCCTGTACAGGATGTCCTAGTCACTCCTTGTACTGAGGAGGCTGATCCATCACAAGTGCGCATCAGATTGTAAAGAATACTTTTCGACTTTTCATGTAAACTGAGTATTTGTAATTATGGTAGCTGCATATCCACATATAGTTTAAAGCAGATGCAAACAGAATTTTTAACCATAAGCTGCATAAATATGACCCTTGAGTGAGCTAACTGTTTCTGGAGCAGTTTGTCTCACTTATTTCTTTTCTTGCCCAGATTTGCTATCAGAAGCAGATTCCAGATGTCCCTTATGTTTAAAGAGAAAGATAATCCCCACATGCTTGCAAGAGAGTCCACCAAGCCAGTGTGTCTCATAGCTACATCAACAAATACAGATGTTAGCAGTCTTCTAGAGGTTTGTTTTATTAGATTAAAGTTGCTACCTACGTATGGGCCTGGTGGTGACTGGCTGTGTGGTAGTGGTGGGTGGTACTGTGGTGGTGGGGAATTTCTTTGGTCTGAACTTGTAGTGTCCAATGAAGCCATCTGCGGTCAGACTGAGATCTGACAGGAACTGGATTAAGAGCTGGTTCCCCTCTGAGAAGACCGGCCTGCAAAAAAAAACAAAAAAGGTCCAGACAGGAGTGTAAACTGAGAGGAGTTCATAGGAAGGATGTTTCAGGGGAAAATCAAATCTTCACGACAGAATCACCTACGCAGGGGGGCTGTCTCCACAGTATTTGCCGATCCTTTTAGCATCATTAATTTCTGCCCCGTTGAAAATGGAGACGTGGTCGTAGCGGCAGTAGTTGTCTCTCTCCACATCAAACTTCTCAAACTTGATCTCAATAATCTGCAAAGGAAGAACATCTTTCATTAAGGAGAAGCTTGTAATTGAGCCATCAGGAAAGGCTGTTAATTAAAGGGCATGTTTACGTCTGTGGGATGATGTAATCTTGCTCCTCTCTCATTACGCATTGAGCCATCTTAAAAGAGCACTTCTGATTAATTGTCACACTGGTTTAACAATTTCAGACTCGTGATGGACAGTTTAAGAGAAAAAGAGTGATATTTGACACAACAGAACCAAGGATATCATCTTTTTTATTAGAGGCTGTCTTTGTTGTTAAAACCAAAAAACACCCTTCATTACCCACTATGCAACTTAACCACCAACAGTTTAATTGAAGTATCTGGTTTGTTTTACAACTATTGGCTAATGAGGCTTCCAGCCTCAAGCAAAGATGAGAGGAGACCACCAAGATCAAGGCAAAATTTTCTATTTTTCTTCCTCTTTTTTAAACTTGTAGTTTTAACCAATATTGCCTCAAGTTACATCACTTGAGGCAATTTTTCAAACTCTGAAACTTTTGTTGCCTCCGGAGCCACAGGAGACTTTTTAACAACTGGCTAATTTCCCTTAATCTATCAAAGATTTATATTTAGCACCTCTTGTTTTTAAGAAAAGTTCAAATTAATCCATTTTTAACTTTCATACCTGGTTTTTTGGTGCCACTATGTGCCAGGAGCAGGTGACGCCAGCTGGGTAGTCTTTCTCAGGCCAGTTTGGTGTCTTGAAAGTGCCTGAAGGCTTATCCAATCTGCCTCCACAGTACTGCTCCCCTGTGGGGCATTGATTTAAGTTATATCTTGGAGAGTCATTGGGATCATCCGCAAAAATATCATTCATGTTCCTTAAGGAAATCTGTCCAGTTCTTTTTCGTAATCCGTTTAAGACAAAAATACATGATCCTGCAAACCACTTCTGTACTATATATAATAGATGCTCTCTGTGCTTCCTTTATCATTATGTTACCCAAAAAAAGTAACTCACTTATTAGTCCTGTGCAGTTCTTTAAAAAGAGACAGTATGCATGCATGTGAGATGAGTTGGTTGAATAAACAAGCAGCTCAGACTGTCAAAGGAGTGAAAAAAACTGAAAGATCTGAAACATACACTTAGATTGGTGTTTCCAAAATGTCTACAATAAGTATGATTTAGTGCCGTGACAAAAAATAGACACTAAACAAATGTTGTGCTGTGCAGTTTTGCCAATCCTCAGAGACATTATGGCAGCAGTCCGCTACCATTCCATTGTACAAGAGCCAGGTTGGCTGGTTGATAGCCATTGTCCGTTTTAGCTGTCAGCTCCTTGGTTACAGAAAACCAGCCATTAAAATTCCACCAAAACAGTAGATGAGATTTTGCAACCCTGAGGAGAGGAAGAGGCTCACTCAGTGTGAGTAATACTTCTGACCTGTGCTTTCTACTGAATTGCTTCAAAAAATGTTAGTGAGAAATTCCACATCATACTGCAAGGAGTGTTGGGATACGTATTCCTCCCTTCTCGTCAACATACTGGAAACTTTAAATGCATAGCTCTGACTCACACAAATGAGAGGTTACTAGTTTTTACTGAGAAGAAGTAAAAATTTTAACTCCTTTTAGTTTCTGTGTGTCTTTATGAGCCTTGAAAGTAAGTCACAGTATTAAGCAAAAGCTGCTCTCCACTTAAGGATGTAAAATTGCTCTCTCTGTGTCTGAACACTGTGAAACCAATGACCTTACTGATGCTACTCCTGTTAAACACCCTTTTTAATTTGCTTCAAAGGACTGACCCTCTACCCCAACAGACCAGTATCAGATTCCTGAACAGGTGAAGTCATGGCTGCAGCCCCATGTGGCTCTGTATAACATGCTTGGGTAATCCAGTGTTGTGGCAAGATATTCTCTATGCAGCTGATATTGGAACCACAGCATTTATGTCTGGGACATCAACAGTGACAGCAAGCATGCCAAAACTATTCTTTTTCCAATGTTTGCCTACCTCTCTCATGTGGGAAGGCAGCAGAGAAAACAGCCAGGAAACCACTCCCAGCGGTGTTGGCATCGGACACCATCTGCATGAGCATCTTGTTGCCCGTGGAAACCAGGGCTCCCGGCTTGAACGTCCCGCAGAAGCGGCCGAGTCTCTGCCCATTGACATGGCCGCTGTAAACATCCACATAGTCATATCGGCACAGGTTGTCGCTCTCCAAGTCTATGTAGCGGAATGAGAGGACCACCACCTTTCCCTCGGGGACCTGCATGTGAGTTAAAGGTTAATTTCACATAATTACCGTAATTACTGAAAGCAATAAAATGTCACACCTCCCATGGGTTTTGGCTTGTTACTCTGATGCAGCCAAATGTTTTCCATGTTTAATTACCTACCGAGGACATATTTGAAACAGTGAGCCTGAACTTTTTAGCTTGACTGTTTAGATGCACAGTAATGTAATGGAGCCTTCAGGAGGAAGTTTTTTTTTTTAATCAAAGTTTTATATTATGCAGCTGTTTGGTGTGTTTTTAATTAACAAGTTGACTAACAATCATTATTATTTGGGAAAAAAACAAAGCATGAATATGAAACTGGACTCACTGTGATTCTCCACACACACTTGGTGTTTGGAGGGTAAACTCCTGGGTACCCCTGGCTCCCGATGACTCCAGACTCCCCTGTAATGTTTCCGCCGCATGTGAAGGTTGGTCTGGAGGGAGAGAGAAAATGTTTTCTATTTTCTAGATATCACATGATGATGTGTTAAAATAAAAAAATCCTCTAGCCTTGAAACGTTTACGGCAACCTGCGGATGATTTTAACACAGAATTTACTTAATGCGCCACATGTCCTGACTGGAGGCAGACTGCAGAATGAATATTCCTCTGAATCAACTCCAGTCCACTGACGCTGCTTCTCCACAGGCTACACGAGATCCTTTACACCTTGCTCACTCATAAAGCTTTCAAAATTAATTTAAAAAAATGTTAATAAAGATGTACCTCCGCTGAGACTGCGCACAGACCTCTGCCAAGAACAGTAGACTCCATGCGCAAAAAATACTGCATGTTCTCCACATTGTCGGGTTAACGGAGCAGGCGCTTCGCTTATTTTCGCCCCGTGGCATGTATGGCATTGTGTTCAGCAGCGGGAACGGTGAGGGAAAAGTACCCAAGAGTTCCTGCGGGGAGTTTCAGCAACTGCAAGCTGGAGCAGATGAATATAGCGTTTGTTCTGCGTGGTAGGAGGGACGGAGCGCAGACTGCTGCTTTTCAGAAAAAAAAGAGGGATGAAGAAGCGCTGGAGGGAAGTGAGGTCCCACACTGGTCTCATACGGCACCTGGGCTGAAAAACCTCGAAGGGGGTGGTATGAATAAACATGACCTAGAAAGCCCCATATGAATGGTTTAGCATTCCAATCAATATAAATAAGCTTTATGTATATGGCAGGGAGTTGATAAATTTCCTAACTAAGATCCCACACCTTAGTGTCTGTGAGGTGTTAAGGGCTATATCTACATATTTAATAAACTATCCAGATGCGGAGAGAAAGAGGACATGTAAATTTCACACCAGCTGAAAAAATATTAAAGTAGGTGTTTGTAATCGCCGTAGGCACTGGGTTGTCAGAATAATAAGTTCAGGTAACAGAGACGGACAGAGACTGCTCCATAGAGATGGAATAAAAGCCAAGTGGAGGGAGAGCACCACCTGCTGGACTAAATATGCTATAAACCATTAACTATATATTAATTGTTTTTTGTTTTTGTTTTTGTTTTACTTCACCATATCAGTGACATTTCTGAACAAAATTAGACCTTGCATTGAGCAATCTTGTAGCTAATCGGTTGCTACAAAGCGATAAATCTTTGTCCTCTGAGTCATAACGATAAAACAATTTAATTAGATGTCTACCATGGAAAAACAAGATCTATTTTTTTTCTTTTTCTTTCTCAAACGAATTGTAATTCCCTTACCTGCATCTGCTTGCGGTCTCTATTTGCATTTAAACGTGACCATCAAAGAATAGCCAAGAAAACAAGTTCAGCCATCATTGATTCAGTGATTGATTAAGTCGCCTTAGATTTCACAACTGTCGCTATCTTGTAATCGACGATCGATTTTATTTTAGTTCCAAAAAGAGATGGCGGACCGAACGCCCGGTGGCTCTCAGAAAGCTAGCGCTAAGGTGAATTTTCACTTTGTTTTTGCATTAGCTAGGTTTTATCTACTGTAATGTTAACAATGTAAATGGTAATATGCCTGAACAGCCTTTACCTTTAACATGTTTGTAGCCTGCAAAGGACGTGTTATCGTACTGGTGTGCGCAACGTTGTTAGCTAACTATCGCCGCGCTAAAGCTAACAGTCAGCTCTCCGGCCACACTGGCTAACTCAGCTAAGCTAACAATTTAGCCAGCACAATCAGAAACAAGGCAGTTGATATGGAAATCAATAACATTCGTACAGCTAATCAACTGATACCGAAATACCTAGTATTCAGAACAACGTTTGCTTGATATGTGTTTAAATTTAGTAGTATTTATTTATTATGTGGCAACTTGGGCCTAGAGATTTTTATGCTTTACGTTAGCTCAGAGTGACAGTCTTTCGGCGCTTAATGCTTTCATTCAGTCAGGGACGCTGCAGTAGTTAGGCCTCTGGCTAGCATGTTCAGTTGTTGCTTCTTCCTAGTGTCGGACTGCATAAAGCTAGGAAATATGTAGTAAATGCAACTTAAAGAAACAGCTTTGAAATGTGTGGGCAAGTGAACCAAGCTCAGTTCACGCTGTAGTGTTGATTGTTTAAGTGAGATCCGTGGAGATACTTTTGTAAATCCCCGCTCATCTTGACGCTCGGCTTGACAACTGACAGACTTAAGTCAAATAACGTTACCAGAGTTACATTTTACATAGCGTGGAGCAATAGTGATCAGTTTGATGGCATGTACGTATTATATGCATCCAAAATGTGGAGTCGCACTGTGCAACCATTAAGTACTTGCAAAAGGTAACCATGCTTTGTTTACGTCTGTAGGCGCTGCTTGAGAGCAAACTTAAGTCCTTCAGTATTGGCAAAATGGCAGTGGCAAAGAGGACCTTGAGCAAGAAGGAACAAGATGAAATAAAGAAAAAAGTGAGTATATGCTTCTTTTTTGAGAACACTGTCAATATTATTGAGGTAGCTTTCTAACGAATTTGTAAAGATTTTATTATACTAGTTACTCTGACTCTGGATTCTCCCCTCAGGAGGATGAGCGAGCAGCAGCAGAGATTTATGAGGAGTTTCTTGCTGCTTTTGAAGGAGGAGGGGAGGGCAAAGTAAAGGCTTTTGTCCGTGGTGGTATTGCAAATGCAACAAAAGGTACAACATTTTCCTGTGTAAATGATTCTCTTTCAAATGGATTGCAAGATATGCAGGATAAGATACAATCACACTTAACAATTTCATCATTTAAAGTGAAAAGCAATCTTTTTTAGTGGAGTTCTGAACAAACACTATCTTTTCAGAGGAGGCAGCTGCTGATGACAAGAGAGGAAAGTTATACAAGCCCAAGTCACGCTTTGAGTCCCAAACAAAAAGTATTTTGCCTTTGGAAACGCCACCTCAGTTTTTAGCATTAGACAAGAGACATGTAAGTACTGTTAGAGTCGACAAGACAGTTCTCTTGTTACTGCTGAATTAAATATTGATTTGGTTTTATTTAATATTTCTACATCTTTTTTTCAGCCAATAAAGAAAAGTAATGAAAAGGAAAAGAAGAAGAGCAACTTGGAGCTCTTCAAAGAAGAACTTAAACAGTAAGTTTCAGTTTCAGCATGATTTTGTTACACATTTCAGTTGTTGTAATAAATGGGGATTAAGTAGTCCAAGTGTATTAAACTGTAGAATTGTGCAGTACTTATCACAGGTTACTGGCATAAAACCTATAAAAATATGAACATTGTTCATGCTTCATTTCTCAAAATGATATTTCTTGCAGAATACAGGAGGAAAGGGATGAAAGACACAAGATGAAAGGACGTGTTAGTAGATTTGAACCTCTCTCAGGCATGGACGGAAGACGCTCATGTAAGTGTCTTTAAGCAGCATGACTATGTTCCATGTACTAACTTGGCCTGATATGGCCCTGTCCTGCTTGCCTTACTCCACTTCCCCACACCCTTTTTCCACTGGTTCCCTGAAACAAAATTTATACTGCTTTTCTGCTTCTTTTAGCGGATGGTTCTTCAAGAAGAAACCGTCCGTCCAGTGGTAATTTTGACTTAATATAGTGGCCGTGAATATCTTCATCTTGCCAAGAAAATATATTGTTCTGTCAGACAGCAGTAGGAAATCTTTCTCTCTTTTCTGTCTCTGCAGTTTTGGATGATTGTGCTCCAGGTTCCCATGATGTTGGAGACCCATCCACCACTAACTTATATCTTGGAAACATCAATCCACAGGTGAATTTGAAACAAAATAAGTGGAGACAATGTAGCACTGATAGACATCTCTTTGCTGAAAACAGAAAGGCTTGATTTGAGCCTGTTGCTTTGCTATGGGCTGACTTTAATTCCCAATGAAAAATATATGTTAAGTTTACTCTTTATGTTAAGTCATTATGTCGTGTAGGCATTCACTCAATGTCCTTCTTATGAAGTATATTTTAACCAAATATATTTTATACAGATGAATGAGGAGATGCTGTGTCAAGAGTTTGGCCGCTATGGCCCGCTGGCTAGTGTGAAGATCATGTGGCCACGGACAGACGAGGAGAGGGCTCGGGAGAGGAACTGTGGCTTTGTGGCTTTCATGAACAGGAGGGATGCTGAGAGAGCGCTCAAGAACCTAAATGGTATGAAGCTGTATTTCATTATATTAAACAGGAAGATGAGATAACTGTGTTTACTCTATTCAGTGTAAATGAATTAATTTTTTTACTCCAATCACAGGAAAGATGATAATGAACTTTGAGATGAAATTAGGATGGGGCAAAGGTGTGCCCATCCCACCTCACCCTATCTACATCCCTCCTTCCATGATGGAGCACACACTCCCACCGCCTCCCTCTGGCCTACCATTCAACGCACAGCCCCGGGAGAGGCTAAAGAACCCCAATGCTCCCCTGCTTCCTCCACCTAAAAACAAGGAGGAGTTTGAGAAGGTAACTCAGCATGTCAGCCTAGGATTATGTCATGGGTTATGGCAGTGTTGTGTTAATGCAGGTGGTAAGATGTAAGCCTTTATAATGAGCAGTCAGTGCAGGTTTTAAACCAAGTTTTTGTCAGTGATAGTTTTTGTCTTGTTGACTCAATCTAAGTAGTTTTGCACAGTATATAAATGTGGGTATAATTAAATGTTAGTGTGTGGAAAATGCTCAGTTTTAAAGAGAGATGATATGGTTATTGAATACAGTGTTAGGGGTGTTTGGCCTTTAGTAAAGCTGACAGCAGTAAAGGAAAGTTGTTGTCTATTTGCACTTTTTAAATGCATTTTTTATATTTTTCACATGTTGCCTTTTAACAATACTCACATTCTATGTTTATTATCTGATGTGACTTCATATACAGACTCTGTCGCAAGCCATAGTCAAAGTGGTTATCCCAACAGAAAGGTACATGTTTTTCTTTTTTTAAATTGGTGTACAAACATAGAAAAAAAAAACATCCCATAATGAAGCTAAAAGTTTGATCAGTTGATCACTGCATGCTACAGGGGGCTGGTCAGTAAGTGTGAGCAATGGTTGAGGCCAACTCATTAGTCAATAGAATACTACTGACTGACAAGTTTGTTTTGTATCTTGCTCATTCACACTCCATCACTCATGTTTCCTTTTAAATATGTAGCGAAAACATCATTATAGTGCTGTTTTTAATGTGCTGTTCAGAGCCAAACATCATGACTTTAGTTCATCACAGTTCCACTCCATACATCAACATTTAATTGTGTTGTTTTTCAACTTCAGTGACATGTTATTATGCAACATACACAGTCGGCTGGTCTTAGATCTGTAGTTTTAAAATCCAGCTCTCTGACCATTGCTCACTCGGACCGGCTACCCCCTTGGCCTCTGTCACTCTATCAGGAGCTCAGTACATCTGGCCCCTGCCAACAAATCCAAACCTGCCAGTATTAGTCTATATATGACCTTTGACATTGGCCTTGGTGAGCAGCACAAGTTGAACTGTCTGCAGCAGCGAGGGACCTGAAAAGCCTCATGGGATGGATTGGGAAAGTATACTGAATTTTACCCCGTCATTGGTACGATCGGCTCCAATACAAGTAAATGTGATCTGTGTTGTCAAATGAAAGACATCCTTTGTCTTGTTGGCCACTTTAGGTCAATTGTATGCAGCCTGCACCATGTATCTCCCCAAAATTGTCACAGAAGAACTTTAGTGATCCTATATGCACTGTATTCAGTCTTTACCAACTCCACCAGTAGATAACATGTTTAGATTATGTAGGCCTACAGTCTTATTCTGTTTTGGTGTTCTTCCTCACTTCATATTGCTCATAAGATGAATGGGAATTGAAAGGCACTGTATTGACAAACCTTTTCAGTTAATGCAGTGTCTTTGTCAATGTCTCGCTTCTACTTTCCAAAGTTTTTCAGCTTCACTTTTGTGGAAGTTCAATCTAGAAAGTTTTAAAAGAAAGGTTCCATGCAGTGCAATGTAATTCAAACTCATTGCACTGCAGCTTAAAAGGACATAGATATGTTAAAATTTACACACAGTGAAAAAAAATTACCAATATACACACTTGAATTGTTAGGGTCTTTTAGAAAATTACTTCTTAAATTAATGATCTATAGCTTGATACCAGTGGGCACAGCTGTGACATGCTCCAGCTGGGACGCAGTCGTCGAAGCTTATCACAGCCATTCTAGAAAAGGCTTGTGATTCCATCAGAAGCAACGCCACAGGTTTCAGAGGTGACTCTCTGCTCTGCTGCACATATGCTGCAAGTCTGACTCAAGCTGCACAGAGCAGATGTAGCTGGGCAGGAACTCAGAGAGAGGCACGATCTGGTCAATTAAAAAAAAAAGACTCTATTCACATTCCTAATTGTATATCACATTAAAACAGACGAGAACACCACTAAACTATGCAATCAACTAAGGGATTGTAGAATTGCAAAAATCCAAAAAAAAGACCAACAAAAACCGCTCTTGGTGAGTTGCGAAGCCATGAGGTTGATGGAATCAAACTGTGTCCCTGCCAGAACATGATGCAGCCGTGCCCTGTGTAATCTTGATGTTAATGTAACATCATCAGTTGTCATTTTAAGTTTTGATTTTTTGCAGCATTAATGCATTTGGTGTTATAAATTGGCTCAAAGGCATAGTTACAGTTACATTTAATTTATGCTTGGTCATGTTATACTTTTTGACAGTTGTCTCTATTAAGATGTCTCATTTTATCTTTAAGTCTATTGGTAATAAATAGATCTTTGGCTGAGTCATAGAAGAGACATTTCTGCCCGGTGTTTTTTTATTTTTTTTTTTGATTGCAAGAATTACCATTGCACTGCACTACAAAGATACAGTCCACTGTTTGTGACAGTAGCAGTTCTGCCCTTGAACATTTGTTTTGTAAAACATGCGTCATGTCTGTGAAGAGACAACTGTTGCGAGTGTCAAGCTGCCAGGCATAAATTAAACCTACTGACAGGCTTTTCTTTAGTGGTCAAGGTCCGGCCAGTCTGAATCCGTTTGCTTTAACTGTGTTTTTCTTGTAGGAATTTGCTCTCTCTCATCCACCGAATGATCGAGTTTGTGGTGCGTGAAGGCCCAATGTTTGAAGCCATGATCATGAACAGAGAAATTAACAATCCCATGTACAGGTCAGTGCAACTGCACAACAGGAATGTTTTTCTTTTGATCATTGGACTTTTTATTTTTTGCAAAGTTATCATGCTTATGCTAATATTTGTAAATTTTTTTTCTTTCCAGGTTTCTTTTTGAGAACCAGAGCCCAGCACATGTATACTACCGTTGGAAGCTCTACTCCATACTACAGGTTTGATTTCTCTCTTAAACAACTGGTCATGTATGAACTCAGTGCACCATAGTGATGCTCAGAACCACACTGTAGAAAAACAAAATGTTCTATCAGGTTTTGTTTTGATGTCGAACTGTAAATGGATCCTTCCTCAGGGTGAAGCTCCGGCCAAATGGAGAACAGATGACTTTAGGATGTTTAAAAATGGCTCTCTGTGGCGTCCGCCTCCTCTTAACCCATACCTTCATGGTCCTTATGATGATGGTGACGAAGAGGAGGAGGAGGAGGAGGGCAGCAAGAAAGGCTGCCTGAAAGAAGAGTAAGACCATTTCCATAAGATTTTTCAAACTATGTTAAAATCTGTGCAGTTGGTGAATCTGCAGCTCAGTAGATTGATGTCTAAATGCCCTTAATGTGTGCAGAGAGCGAGACAAACTGGAGGAAATGCTGCGTGGTTTGACTCCCAGGAGGGGAGATATAGCAGAGGCCATGTTGTTTTGTCTCAGCCACGCAGAAGCAGCTGAAGAGATTGTGGAATGCATCACAGAGTCTCTCTCCATCCTCAAGACCCCTCTTCCCAAAAAGGCAAGATATAACACTGACCATCTGTTATAAAATGCAACAGTAACCTCCATTAATATTTAAGTCTGTGGTAGATATTTTTTAAGATGAACTCATATTTTCTCTTTTACATTTCAGATTGCACGGTTATATCTAGTTTCTGATGTGCTGTACAACTCGTCTGCCAAAGTAGCCAATGCGTCTTACTACAGAAAATAGTAAGTTGTCTCATTTGCCTTATAGGATTGTACTGAACAGCACTATCAACTTAAGTTTGGTAAGCTAAAGTCACTACTTTTTTCAGTTTCATATTCATATTAATGATCCCACCCTTCTCTCAACAGTTTTGAGGCAAAACTCTGCCAGATTTTCTCAGACCTTAATGCTGCTTACAAGGCAATACAGGGCCACCTTCAGAGTGAAAACTTTAAGGTACTAAAGGTTAAAACACACTGAAAAATACCCTGAATAATTTACACAAGCAGTTTTTTCATTCAACCAAGCACCCTTGTTCTGTTTTTTTTCTTTGTGGCAGCAACGAGTTATGTCATGTTTCCGGGCCTGGGAGGACTGGGCTGTGTACCCAGACCCCTTCCTTATCAAGCTGCAGAACATCTTCCTGGGTCTTGTAAACCTCACTTCAGAAAAGGAACCTCCTGTCATCATTGGGGAGGTAAATGATGTGACATAATGAAAGCATTGGTTATGCCCTTAAATTCTGTTAAAGTATCTTGACCGTCCAAACCTATCCCATCAGTTAAGTCCTAACTTGAAATTTTAATGCTATTTTTGGCCCAGGTTGAGCCAGCAGAGGACCTTGACGGCGCTCCGATAGGGGACTATGTAGATGGCACTCCGCTGGAGGATGTGGATGGGGTGCCGATTGACGCAGGGCCCATTGATGGGGCTCCTATTGATGGAGCCCCCCTGGATGACCTAGACGGTGTTCCTATCAAGCCCATGGAAGAGGACATAGATGGAATACCTTGTGAGTGGTGAAGAGACAGGCTGTTAATCGTGATCTCACTCAAAATGTAATTGTACAGTGACTCAGTTTCATATTTTTCTGCTTTTTATAGTGGATCAGTCCAAGGAGGCAACTTTCAAGGTAGCACCTTCGAAATGGGAAGCAGTGGACGAGTCAGAGTTAGAAGCCCAAGGTGAGACCTTTTTTAAATGGCATCAAGCTAAATTTTTTCAAGTTTACTATACAAATTACCTTTGTCACCGGTTCTGCTGTAGGCATTTTAAGTCTCACTTTTGCTGTCTTTTGTTTGCTCCTTAGCTGTGACAACATCAAAATGGGAAATGTTTGAGCAGCCAGAAGAAACAAAAAAGTGAGTTTTTTGTGCTTGTGTTATCTTTCAGGGGTTTATTCTTTAATACACCTGTCCATTTTTTAACCTTTCTCATAAAATCTTTTCCACTCAACAGAGACAATGAGGACAGTGATGATGACGACAGGAGCCCTCGTTCAGAAGACAATCAAAGCTATTTTAACCCCGTCAGAGATGATTCTGACGTTAAGGCTAAGATGTCTGAAATGAATGAAGAGAAACGCACCAAGCTTCGAGAGATAGAGGTACTTGACAGTGATCTCAAATTAACATTCTACCCATACAAACATATGACGTGTGGTCCATGTAATGTAAATGAAATCCATTGTTTGGATCGATTGTCTTTGTGCTGTTCACCCAGGTTAAGGTCATGAAGTTCCAGGATGAACTTGAGTCTGGAAAAAGGCCCAAAAAGCATGGGCAGAGTATTCAGGAACAGGTGGAGCACTACAGGGACAAACTACTACAAAAGGTATTGTCATACTGTACAGTTTTTGCTGTAGATGCTATCAAATGCAGTTACTGTAGTTAAAAATGGGGGTAATAAATTGTGTTCCCTCATAGGAAAAAGAAAAGGAGAAACTTGAACGGGAGAAAGAGAGGGAGAAGAAAGAGAAGGAGAAAGCCGAGGCACGGTTAAAAGATCTGAAGAAGGAAAAAGAGAAGGAAGACACACCAACAAGAAAGGAGAGGTGAGTTACTGGTGTGGGTATCGGGTTTATCAATCAGTGGAGGTGGAGGTCTGGTATTTCTGGGTGTGCTGCATAAAACATGAGATTTGTTCAATTTCCTGTCTGACAGATATTTGTCCCCTACGGTTGATAGGAAGCGGCGTCACAGCGGGTCACCCAGCCCCACGCGGAGTAGCAGCAGACGAGGCCGGTCATCGTCACCGCGCTCCGAAAGATCAGAACGCTCAGACCGCTCATACTCTAAAGACACATCTTCCCGTTCCTCCCATAAAGACTCTCCACGATCGAGCAACAAGAAGTCCTCCAAGAGGTAAGACGTCTGTCCTGGGCTTCTCCTAATATCCTCTCTGGAGCCAGATATTTGGTCGACCTTCTATATCACCATTTTCTTTGTTAGTAACACTGGGGTTGGGAAAGGTAAAGGGTTTACACATAATTGAAATGTCATGCTTGTCCCACCAGATCCCCCTCACCTCGCACACCCAAACGATCCAGGAGGTCGCGCTCGAGGACTCCTAAGAAGTCAGCGAAGAAGTCTCGCTCCAAATCGAGGTCACCTCACCGGTCTCATAAGAAGTCAAAGAAGAGCAAACACTGACACATCTTCTCCCTTAACCTCCGAACCAGCCTATTCTCCCTCCCCATTCCTACTTTTTCTGCACCATGTTGTATAAAAGATGGACTGACCGATTTGGCAGCTAGAGATCTCTGCCCAAATGTTAATGTATGGACAATGAGGAGTGCAGGGTGTTGCATGGGTTGCCATCTGGTGTATCGAATGGATGGGGCCATTGCTGTTTTATATTGTAAAAAAAAAACAAAACAAAAATAATGTGCTTGTGTGTCCTGATTCTCCCATCATCCCCCAATGGAATTCATCCATGTGGTAGACCACACCTGTACAGAGTGTGATGACAATAGTCATATTCATGCTGTCATTTTCTGTTTTTGTAGTTCACATTAAAAAGAATTCCTAATAAACAAGTGTCATTTTTTAATTAAACATAGTCATTCAAAAACTCCAACTGGAATGATATTAACTACAATAGTTGCATTAAAATATATACAGCTGATTATAAATCAGTTATTTACACTTAATTTAGTAGCAGATTTTTTTACAATTTCGTGCTCAGATCTGCTTCCTTTCTTAAAAAGAGTTAATGGGGGCTGAAAAAGCTGTTTTTGTTGAAGCAAATTTGAAGTTAGGGAAGTGATTGTGGCTGTTTGAGGTCCATTACTTTACAGCTTTGCCTGTGCTGCCTTAAGCTGATCCCTCAGTTCTAGATGAGCAATGGAGGAGAGATGCACCTCATCTGGCCCGTCAGCAATGCGAAGGGTTCGTGCGTATGAATACCTGAGAAAGAATGTGGTGACATTTTAAGGATGGAGATTAATTTAATGCTCATTCTCATTAGTGTTTTTGGGGAGAGAGTAAACTTACATTTGTGCCAGTGGAAAGTCGTCAGACACACCTGCACCACCGTGAGCCTGTATAGCACAGTCCACCACCTTACAGGCCATCCGAGCTGCTGCCACTTTGATCATAGCAATCTGAGAAACACACAAGTAACAGCAAGGTATACACAAGGAAAGTGATCAAATAAAGTAGGTTCAGCAGGCGTACTAAAAATTCTTTGCATGGAGTGTCCTGTTGCTGTAAACTATTCTTCTACAATGCAGACTATTCTAAATATTTAGATTTTTGAGGTTTTTGTCCTCTTGTGAACCAGAGGCTCTCAAACTGGGGGGCATAGATGACCAGGAGAAAAATATGGAAAGTTAAACATATTTTTTGTACGAACAATAAACAAGAGTTTTCTAATTTCATCATGCTGACCTCTATTCCATTAATTTTTAACCCAACCCAGTTTACCCTTTTCAACAAGTTGCTTACTCTATCATTGTTAATGATTAATAAAAAATAAAGGGTGATGAGGACATGAACTTTTTCTGCTTCTTAAGGGAAAAATGCCAGAAAAAGTTTTAGAAAGGCTATTGTATACTAACTTCGATTACAGTATGCTGTAAAGATCAGTATGTAGTATCATAACAAAAGAATAGTATGGTATAGAGACACAGCATGGCCAAACATTGTGCTTTACCTGTTTACGAGCAGCACGGTTGCCCAGTTTATCCAGGGCATGAGCAGCCTGTAGGGTCAGCAGGCGGGTCTGTTCTATCATAAGACGGCACTCAGCTATCCAATGAGCAACGACTTCCTACAGGCATTTGTAGATAAAGCAAGAAAAAAAAGCAGATTTACCCAAGCTGTAGCTACAAATCTAACCACTAGGTGTCAGCAGCAGGAGAGTTTAACACAACAGCACCGCAGTCCTGAGTGTTCAGTTGGAGGAAGATCTTCAGTGTTTACTTACATGTTGGTACAGCTTCTTTCCAAATGTCTGCCTGGATGTAGCCCGCTGGCAGAGCAGCTGAAGTGCAAACTCTGCCAGACCAACCGCCCGCATGCAGTGGTGCAGCCTGCCCGGCCCCAGACGACCCTGAGCAATCTCAAACCCCCGTCCTTCTCCTGGAGACAAATGCACCGAGAGACATGACGGAAAGAGATACCATGAATCCTCACCGGCCTAGTGACCTCATACACAAAATAATCGTGCCAGTAATACCTTTATTGTCTAAACACAGTAAAAGGAATGATAAGGAAGAATATATTTTTATGCTTTGATAGGTGTAGCATGTGTTTTGAGCAGACATTGTGACTAGATGAGTGGATATTGGGACACAGCATTATAAATCTCCTACCCAGAATAATGTTGGAGACAGGGACACGCACGTTCTCAAAGTGCACTTCATAATGGCCTCCATGGAATGCATCTGTGCACAGAAACAAGGGAAAACTGTGTCAGTTGGGCAGGAAAGCTCATTTTTCATGTTTGGTGCGAAAGGGAAATGATTGTTGTAGAAAAACAGGAAAATATCAACGACACATGAAGATGTAAAGACAGATATGATCTCACCATCCTGTCCAAACACTGTGAGCGGTCTGACAAGCTTCACACCTGGTGTGTCCATTGGGACGAGGATCATACTGTGCTGGCTATGTCTGAAAAACGAGTTCATAACCAAAGCTTTAAAGTAAAGTAATGATACATTTCACAATTTCAAAATTTTACTCCACATTAACCATTTTGACCATTTTTTTAAATGCTTCTCTTATAAATGTTATTTTTTAAAGCTTTTACTTTCGGTGAAAGTCTACAG
>JAPZDY010000013.1:7997195-8022613 GCA_029783645.1 Ctenochaetus hawaiiensis | reverse complement strand
AGTCTACAGCCCTGATTTCCTTTTACTCTTCCTTTGAAAATGAGGTTGGGTGTGTGTGTTGACACCTTGCAGACAAACAAGGATGAAGTTCGTTACATATCATGGGTGTGGTTGTTTTAGAGGTTTTTTTTTCATAAACAACAGTTTATGACTGGTGAACACTGGATTTAAAAACATTTTCACACTTTTTCTGTCATGCCCCCCTTCAGTAACTAATAAACGTTCACAATCCCAACCCCAAATTTTCTAATACTCATTTAAAATGATATGTAACCAAGTTTAAAAAAAAAAAAGGATCCAAGATGAATTTTGGTGACATAAAGGTTGGCGCGGAAGCATCAGACAAATTGGCTCCATGCCTCCCTGACGGAGTCATCCCATCAGTTTACTGACATAGAAAATTAGAGCAATTTACATGACAGCCCCAAATTGAACTTACAAGTGTCTACACGACTATACAGATACTGTTATTCAAGTTATCCAAACCTCTAGGCAGAGAGTTTTTACTAGTGGAACTGGACTACGACTGACAAAAATCCTGGAATAATAAAACCTGTGGTTAAAAACATTACATCAAAAGCCTGATATATTTTGCAGATACAAAGGAAGTTTTTTTCATAATTTCCACTCACCAGAGAAGGAAACAATTATGCCAGTATTTTTTTCACCGCATGACTGTTAAACCACCACTGACCTGTTGCTAACATCCCAAGAACCGCTCCTGCACATCACAATGGCCACTTTGCAAAGGGGACTACCAGCACCTGCGGGGAACAGTCACAAAAGCTATGGGTCATTTGAATTTATGCTTTGCTGCTGTCTGGAGGGATGACAAACAATGAGATTAGCAAATTCTTAAGTCTGACTCTGTCCTTAAACGCTCCATAACCCAAAAAACAAAGTGTGTTGCTGAGTAGGGAGTGCCAAACATAGAATTGGCTGGTGACAGATTGATGGCATGAGGACGGCCAGCTGAGACAGACACACTATGAAAGAATCAAACTCAGGAAACGTAAATAAACCTATGTAACCTATGTATATTTGGGGTTATCATGAAGCAGAGCTTGTATTTCCTTTATAGGATATTTCCTTTAAGGCTGCAAAAATATTTTAGTACTGTACAAAACGTCCACTTGAGGACAACATCATATAGATACACATTATTACAAGATATCACACATGGAATGGAAATGAAGCAATGATGTTAAATATTTGATAACCACATAGCTGAAGTATGCAGAAACTTTCCCCAGATAAAACATTCCCTGGTTGTCTCCCATGTAGCCTTGGATCCCTTAGGCACAGACAGAGTGACCAATTGTCTGCCTTCCTGTTTATATTTCTATCCAAGTGGCAAATTTGTTCCCTAAGGACGAGACACATGGACACCAGACAACAACAGACAGCAAAAGAATCAGACATAAGTGAATGTCAACACGTTAACACAACCTGGCAGATGTTTAGAAGTACTAGTCATTCTCTGGCTATAAAAAGTTCAAACAGTTATTTGACTGTGCTTGAACTGTAATAGGGCATCAAAAATTGACAAGCAACCACACCCAGACATCATCTCTAGTCAAGGAGAGCCTGTTTGGCTCAGAGAAGATCGGGTTTTCCTGTGAATTTTTTTTCCAGTGAACCCTTACGCAAGTTTCAGCGTCCATTATATGCGGTGAGTCTTGCTGTCATGCAACAGTCAAGCCCATACATGTCCTATCTGCACTGGAATGAAAATCAACCTTCAGCTCAGTGATGCGTCTTACTGAGAATGTGGCATCCAAACTTTTTTTCTTTTCGTTTTTTTTAAATGTTGATTTTTCTGAAAAACTTCTATGACAATATAAAATTCTTGTCTGACTCTGGTTTGTCTACAAAAAAAAAAACATTTATGGAGGCGGGCTTATGTCTAGTTTTATTTTCAGATCCTGTTTTGTTGCTAATTTTAACTGAATTAATTTTAGCACAGGGGCTCGAAGGAAATGAGAATTGAGTGAATTGTTTCTGACGAAATTAGAAAAAAAATATTCATGGGGGGAAAAAAACAACAGGAAACCAAAATACTAAGGTGCCATCATAAATTTTAGCTTAAAAGTATCTTATATAAAGTGGTTTACCCCACTGAATTTTGTAAATGTGGGTGAGGTTGGTGAATGATGTACACAACAAACCAACTGATAATGGTTACAATCCTGCAAGCCACAGTAAACAGTAAACATTGAGAACGGGACAAAGTTAATCCGTACGGGATGTTACTTTATACTCTCCTTTTTAATCTGTTCTTTTCTTGCTCAGATGTCAAAAAAAAGGTCAGACAAAAAGGCACTCCCTACCACAGATCAGGAGAGAGGGATTAAGTTCTGTTCCCAGACTGATTATAATCATTTGTACACACGAAATTACCGCACAAAACCAGTAAAGACTGAAGGAATGCTTGTGTATACGTATATCCCGTAACATGCTCTTAAAGTGACACACAGAAATGCACGTACACGGAGAGCTACGTGGTGCGGGAGAGGTGCTCCTGCAGTGTCAGCAGTGGAGGGAAGAGGAGAAGGGGCGGGCTAACAGTAAGAGACTCGGTCATTTCAGCTCTGGTGGTGCACACAGTTTCTCTCTTCAGGATACACACCAGCTGTTTGTTTGTGATTTAAAAAAGGGATTCCGATCTTAGGCTTTACAAATCTTACAACAAGGAAAGACACAAGGTAAAACAATCTTTTCAACTTTATCTACCACTTTTTGCTGAGTGTTTTGTAATTTTTTCATTGACTCCAAACAAGTAAAATGCCACAGGAAAAATGTATAGAATTTTGGGATGTGTTTGCCTTATATGTTCATTCTTCACTATATGCTGACAGAGTTGTGTTGCATACAGAGTTTCTTTCCTATCTTATGTTTTTAAACATGCAAGTCAATATTATATTTTCATATTGTTGAACTAAAGTAAACAAACAAACTGAATACATTTAAGACTAAGTCATTTCACCATGACATACACTGAAATTGTTATTCCTTGTTATTCTGTTAGTCAAAGGTTAACACTGACAGTCAAAGTCCTGTTCAGAATATTTTATGACATTATTGTAAATGTAGTGAGGTAATGATAACAAGCTCGACTTAGCCTGTTCCATTTTCTTTTTACATTCATATGTAATTGAAATCCATTTATGAAATAAATAAAATGCACTAATTGTAATCTTAACAACAACAAAAAGATAACACACTTTTTACTGTTGAAAAAAACACCATATAGGAAATCTGAAATTCTTAAAGACTCGTTTTACTGTTAAAATCTTGTTTACATGAGTAATGTTTGCACAAATGGCAACAAAACAAGCCCATATTTCCAATTAGTGATTATGAGCTCATAAGTTACCACGTGCTTCGTGTTCAGTTACTGACAAAGTCATTAGTTTTCATCTCTGTATTTACAGTATATATCATTTGGTCTTAAACTACATTTTCTTTCTCTTTTTCTCTTGTGATGAACAAATATTCTAAAAGATCGAACTATTTACATGAGCTTGATTCAAATTATTATGCTAACCTTTCACATGAAGTGCAGCTGTTGACAGCACTGGAATATTTGAAATATTTCTGTGCAAGGGAATGTCTTTTCAGTAACTCCTGCTCCTCCCATATGGGAGATGGTGACCCTTTATATAACAGGCTTGGACACTTCATGAAGTTACTGTTGTCATCTGCGAGTGTGATTTGCAGAAATGTTACTGAGATGCAAAATATTCTGGTCGTCAGCCAAGAATGACGTAAACCCTCATATAATTTGTTTTTCTACTGGATTTAACAGTTTCCTGACTTCTACTTGTTAATGAATGAATATATACAAACATACTGTAAAATATTAGTACTATGGGAACTTTGCACTCAAACTCACAACTAAGTTTGATCACAATCTTCCTCGTGAGATTGTTTGATATTTTTTCAAGTAAACAAGCATTATCTGTGTTTGATCGGTGCCAGTGTGTGTTGCTATGTAATCCCACATACAAGCAGTGCTGTATTATCTAGTCCTCAGTAGAGGTTTTCATTTGGAGTAACAGCAGGTGGTTCTGGATGAAAGTCTATCTTTATTGGGGTTGTCCCACCGAAACAGCACATGACCTTTACAGTAAAACAACATCCTGGATTCGAATCTGGCCAGAGACCTCAGCTGCACTTTTGTTTCATCCTCATCTCTCCATAAACTTCCTGTCACGCATGACTTTGACTATCTCCTACAGGCGGAGTGACATTAATTAAGTGCACATGTGGATCAATGTGCTCACAATCAGATTTACTTTAAAACCTGCAAACATGCAGTCCTACATAATGTGTGGTAGATGATATCAGTTTGCAGCTTAGGATGAAAGCTGCATCCTAAATCCTTTTCCTTGTTGTTAATCTGTAATCGGAACTTGTAATTAAAGGAGGAGTAAAATAAATGCTGCCATTTAAAGTCTGTAGATCACCTAGTGTTCAACAGAATACCAATTAACTAAATGAAAAGGGTAGTTGGTTGCTTTGCAAGTCTGTCTGCTTTTTCTGCTCAGAGTTGTGCACACAGGAGTTAAACAGACAGGGCTTAAGCTGTTAGGGAAATCATGCAGGAGAGATTCCTTTGAGGCAGAATTCAGAAAGAACACCTCTTTCTGGTTTACATCTAGCTCTTGTTCTGTTAAAAAACACACGACACTTTAATGAAGTGTGTTGAATGTAAAGCCAATATGTTACATGTGCAGTGAAAAAAAAAAATTTTTTTAAAAACAAAAAAAAAGCTTCTCTAAACATTTTTTTTTGTCCCTACAGCAAAAAATATTTTTTCTATTGAAAAATGGAGGACTTCTATTATCATGACGATGAGGACTCCAGCTTCAATGAAACCTATGATTACAATTATGAACACTCCGTTTGTGACAAGGAGACGGTACGGTCTTTTGCTGGGGTCTTCCTCCCAGTCCTCTACACCGTGGCTCTGGTGGTGGGCGTGGCTGGAAATGTCCTGGTAGTGGTGGTTTACGCTTCAAAGGTGCGATTACGAACACTGACAGACGTGTGCATCCTTAATCTTGCCATTTCGGACCTTCTGCTCCTCTTCACCCTCCCTTTCTGGGCCGCTGATGCCGTCCACGGGTGGAAATTAGGTTCGACAGCCTGCAAGCTCAACTCTTTCCTCTACAGTACCAACTTCAGCTGTGGCATGCTGCTGCTGGCATGTATCAGCGTAGATCGCTACCGTGCTGTGGCCCACAATCCAACAGGCAGGAATGGGACGGGTCCCCGGGCGAGAAGACAGTGGCTGCTGGTGTGTGTGGTGTTGTGGGCTGTAGCAAGCTTTCTTGGTCTTCCTGAACTTGTCTTCTCCACAGTGAAGCACTCCCATCACAGGACAGCCTGCACGGCAGTTTACCCTCCTAGCATGGCCCGACCTGCAAAGGCTGCCCTTGAGCTGCTGGAGGTGACCCTGAGATTCGTGCTACCCTTCCTGGTAATGCTGGTGTGCTACAGCTGCATAGGGCGGGCGCTGAGCAGGGCAGCTGGGGTGCGAAGAGACAGGAAGTGGCGTGCTCTGCGGGTTCTCCTGGCTGTGGTTGCTGTATTCCTACTAACCCAGCTGCCCTACAATGTGGTCAAGCTGTGCCGAGCAATGGACGTCATTTACATCCTTGTAACTGACTGTGATGTCAGCAAGCGGCTGGATCATGCTCTTCAAGTGACAGAGGGCTTGGCGCTGACCCACGCCTGCATTAACCCTGTACTCTATGCCTTCATTGGGTCCTCCTTCAGGGGACACGTCCTCAAGGCTGCCAAGCGCCTTGGGCAGCAACTTGGGAAACACCCGACACATGTCAATGAGGAGCCAGCAGTGGAGATTGCACTCAACGCGCGCACTCAAACACAATCTCAGTCTGCTTCAGAAGACCAAGACACCAGCACCTTCACTATTTAAGACTCACAACATGTATCAATTTCCTTGTAAGCACCTTCACCAAATTGTATTTTTATGTATATATCTTCATTAGCATGCATGATACTACTGTAGTATTGTTTTACTGTTATACAACAAAGACATCAATAACCATAAATATTGATTCCTAGTTCAAAAATATGTATGTACAGTAAGTTTATAGGCTTTAACTACCAAAGTATTCTGTATAAATTATGTATTTTGTTAAATAACAGAACAAACATTTTCAGTGGTGTGCATCTAACATTTGTTGCAATTAAATACAGCTGAAAGTCAAGATGCTCTGAGTGCTTCTGCTTCCTCAGAACCAATCTCATTTAACGTTACAGTCTGCCTTCCATGAGATCATCTGCATCCCATTTTATTACATGTTATGGCTTTGAGAGAACGGATGTCTTTGTTGCGCAGTACGCAAGCCATTACGCAGAGAAACTTTGGAACGAAAAGAGAGAACCGCAAACAGCAGGAGGAACCCTTGATGTTGTCAAACTGGGAGATGGAAAAGCAGCATGTTCCTTGGAGGAGCACTAAGCGTGACTGGTGTTTTTATTTACTTAACACACAGCTCTTGATTCAAGCCTATTTACACTACTGCAGCTATGACACAGAGGGGTCAGCTTTATTTGGCAAAACTTTCTGACTGGATCGACCACAGTTAGCTCATAAAGATCCCAAACCTTTCATTGTTTACCATTCTTTCCATCCGCAGTGCCCGTTAGTCATTCTCTCTTCACTTAAATGGCTTAATGTTTGAATGCGAAGGACCTTGACTCTACAATAGACAAACTACATGCATCTGGCTAGAGAGACAAAAGTTTAGGCTACAGTTTCAACAGTCTCCAAGGAGCAAAATAAATGGGTGCACAGGAAATGGAAGCATCACATTGCATGCCATTAGATGGGACCTCACATTAAAGCCTGGTTCCAAAAAGACTGGGATACTGCGTACGACATAAATTAAACAGAAAGCATCATCAAACAATCATCTGCATGCAAACTGTGTTTACCAGCACAATTGCTTTACAAATGTTTCCAAGCTCGTGTAGAACTATCCTTCACACAATCATGTGTTTCACAAAGTGACAAATCTCCCTCCATTTTCTTTCTCCATTTCTTGCTTGTAAACAACTGCGCCTTCAGAGGAAACCACTTCCACATTCAGTTATGATGCCATTGCCTGTTTCACATGAACCTGTTTACCTGAGGAATGTTCCAAACAGGTGTTTGAAGCGTCCCACAACTTTCCAAGTGTTTGTTGCCTCTGTCCCAACTTGTATGAAATGTGCTGCTAATAAACAAATTTATTGTGAGCATATTAACAAACATAATGAAGTTAATGAGGTGTATATATATATATATATACACCTATATATATATTTATATATATATATTTATAGTGTTTCTACTGTTTTTGGATTAACAGAGTATCACATTCTGTGTTAATTGAGTTTTACAGTGAGTTTTAATTGAGTTGTAGTTACATGTCCATAAGCCATCTATAACTCTGTCTTTCTAATCTGCTTTTAATTTGAATTTGTCTTTGAATTCTTTCTAATTTGAATTGAATAATTTGGTTTTAAATGAAAACAATTAATTGATTAAGTTTTATTATAAAGTAATAATAAAATGGAAAGTTAGTGTACTTTCAGTAACTTTACCAGGTTTACTTGATTGACTTTCTCAAATGGTAATTTTAAGTTTCTTTAGAAATTTTTTAGGGAATAATTTTACTTTTACTTTCAGAACTCAACCCACCACTGTCAGTAATGCTTAACATGTGTACCTAATCTGGTCTGGTGTGAGTGAGTATGTAAGTACAAAAGCCTATGTAAAAAAAAAATAAAAGATTGTGGGGCTGGGAATAATTTAACAACACTTTCATGCCCATGGGACAGGCCTGTATGTGCTCCAAACCGCTGCCCTGACAATATGTGGACCCTCCCATCTAGTGACATAACTTTGGAGAAAAGGAGAAAGAAAAGAAGAAAACTGGAAGTGGCAAAATTTTAGTTAAGTTTAACTTATAATAGGTTATTCCTCGATAATAAGGGGCCTTTCAATAAACCTACAAAAACCTAAAGCAGGATCTGCTGTGTAATTATTAATAAAAAAACAACATAAAAACCACTGATAAGATGTCTTCACTTTCTGTTCTTTAAGGGAGGAGCTGCTGGATGAATGTAAATATATGTACAGATATATATTTTTTGAAGAGTTTTTAGGGCTTGTTTATATAACTGTCAGAGCTGATATTGAATCTTTGTATTTAATACTCAGAAAGAATGAGATACAATAGAAAGACATCCATCCTTTCATGTTATTTAAATAGACACAACAATCCTCTAGTTTTACTTCCACTTTTGCTATAATTTATGTGGGCGGGTCTGGACATTATGACTCACTGTGAAGACACAAAACCCTCCACACCCCAGCCATAGGTCACAGTAAGGAGGGAAATATCAGCACCAAAGGGATACTTCAAGGCTGATATATAAGTCCTCCTTTTAAGGAAAAGAGAAACATTGAGAGTCTCTACCGTTAGATCTTTGTGACAGATGGGGAATGTGCACTTCATTAGGCAAGTGGAAACTCTGCTAATTATCGTAAACCATAATGCTATAAGTTTAAACTAAAGTTTAAACTAAAAAACAACTGGCCACTGTTTTAAGCTCAGAGTCAAGACCTCAGGCCACATCTGTGTCAGAGGAAACATCTGGAATATCTTTCACTTCACAGTTATTTAAGAGGTGCAGGATAACGATCTAAAAACACAAGTCAGACTTTTGGACGTTCGTGTGATAAGAATCTATTATATCCTCAACACTTACAAGGTTAATGACCACCCAATTGAGGAGCCAAACAGAATCACCTTTAATCACTTACAATGATTGGTAAATTTGAACTGAGTGGCCACTGACTGTCATGCTTTGAATCTGTGACCTTTTACTGCGCCAACCTGCTGGAAAAACCAAAGCAGCTCTGCAACATATTTTCCAGAATTAAATGGAACCAAGAATTTTTAAGGTCATTAAAAAGTCATCCATGTTATTAAATGTCAACTGAATGAGTCATCTGCACCGTGTTGTTGTCCATATGTTGGCAGTCTGGATAAACATTTTACTCTCTCATCTTATTCTGAGAAAAGCTTTAATTATGGACACTAAGCTTTTCAGATTTACTCTTCAACATCTTTGTTTTTTTTTGCAGTTCATATTGAAAGCAATATGAACTTCACAGACTTTAGGTGATTTATTGTTGTTTATTGATGCTTAAGCTTTCTAACTTTTTGGTTTGAAATGGAGCAGAAAACTATTTATTATCCCTGGTGGGAAAACACATGTTTTTTTTTTATATAACTAAAAGAAAAGGGAATGGACATACCACTGCTCCACCACTTCTTGCCGTTTATGACGTAGGTGTTGCCTTCCCTGTGAAGAGTGCACTCCATGTTGGTCGCGTCACTGGAGGCCACATCAGGCTCTGAAAGACACCATGACACCTTAAATTTGCAAAGAAAAAATCGTACACCAACAAGACGATTACAAGCAGTTTGAGTTTAGTCTCACATTTCCACTCTTCTGCCACTGCTTCATGCTGTATTGTTTTCAAAATTCCAGCTCAAACCACAGGAATTGTGGCTAAAATAACAAAGTGAAATTGTACCACTTCCTTCCATACATTTTGCAGTACATCACTCAAAGTCAGGAGGAAAACTCTTTTCTCAGTAAAATATTATAATCTAGTTTAAAAAAAAAACTGAAAAAAAATTAAAGAAATCTGCCAAACTAGTGACAGCATCATCACCCAAAACACTACTAATCACCATCTGTGTTTACAAAAATCCATGGGGAGGTTCACACCCACTGTAATCACCTCTGGCAAAAATCTGCCACAGTTTCCAGGCAGTGTGGAAAGCAAAGGAGAGAAAACAGGGAAAAATTACTCATAGTGTGCTAATGTTTGTTGTTGTCAAGTAGAATTTCCAAACAAAACTTTAACGGAGTCAGTAGCAGCTGTGCCATGTGTAACTTGGCTCATTTAAGACCATAAGCATTACTGGAGCTTTCAGCAGAAAACCATAATAGATACCATAAGGACTGAACTTTAGCAGTACCTTGTAAGTGGGCAGGAAACAGACTGTGGTAAGTACTTACAGTGAGTGTTTCATGTTGTTCCCTCAAGTCTACCCTTAGTAATTTATTTCTTTAAACTATATTCTTTAAACTTTTATCACTCATAACTCTACTGACCCCTGAGATTATGACATTTCTTCTTCTTTGTTCATTCTTTTGAAAGCAGAGTGAAATGTGACATGAAGCAGACATTCAAAAATCTTTAATAATGCAAAAGAATATGGTCGTGTAAATACCTGTCATACAGTAGCAGGAGCGGATCTCTCCTCTGAGCAGAGGCTCCAGCCATTTCTTCTTCTGCTCATCACTGCCAAACATGTGGAGCACCTCCATATTTCCTGTGTCTGGGGAGAAACCACACCATGCACTGTGTTTCAGAGAATCACATGCTACATTTGGAAAATGTTATTTTCTCCAGGATATGACTCATATTGATTTATCTCATCTAACAAATACCATAAAAAGGACAATCAAGGGATTGTTTAATGATATAAACCCAGCAATTAAACTAAAAACATATAACTGTGATAAATTTTAAAAAAGGGCTATAATGTGGACATCTGGAGAAGATTTTACCTGACTTTGAAGGGAGGAACCTGATATATGCTGTATATACACAAGTTGCAAGGTTGTGCCAGATCTATTTTATGAAACTGACAAATGAACCTATCGTATTGTTCATGGTCTCTAAAAAAAAATTGTAAAAAATCTGACACAGTGTGAGATTTTTTACCAGGAGCCTGGCAGTTGAAAACTTCAGGAGCAAAGAGGCAGCGTCCAGTTTGTTCTGCAATGTAGGCGTAATCCAACTGACTGAGACCGCTGACTGCAGGCAGGAACAGGTTCCACAGGCCGGCCTCCCTCGCTTTCACCTGGCACATTGACACGAGTGTTAACATTCAACCTGGGGTCACGGGTCCAAACTGAATGTTCATTCCAAAAAAGATTTTAAGTGATCAAAAGCAGAGCTCAAAGCACAAATAACTGCATTTTTTGTTGAATTTTAACCTTTTAATGATGGATTGCAGAGTTTTTCTCCTCTCCAAAGGGAGGTGCACTGTTTAAACAAGATTTACTTTTCTTGGCCCTTAAACCTGCTGGATTTATATTAAAACAACATTTCTTGAAATTACTATTACACTTATTGTTTTATATTCTATAATACATGTCATTGTGTTTTGATGTACTGCCATATAGCATTGTGTTAGATTGCATCATTTGTGTCATATTGACAGCAATAATTCTGACAGGTTTCTGTTGAAAAAGAAATGTGGTAAACAAATTTAATTCAGGTAAAAAAAAACAAAACAAAACAAAACATTAATACCTTTAGATCTTCTATTATTTTAGGGCTGTGCCATCGTTGCGGAGACTGAGCATGTTTGGAGTAGTACTCTGCAACTTCCTGGAGAAAAAAGTAACATTTTTTTACACAGTAAGCCAATATTTATCAATGTCCTTTCAACTCTGCTGTCGGGGACCTGTAAGACCTGCATTAAAGTAGTTTTGACAGGTTTTTTTTTTACGGGAGAGAAGTTATTGTAAAAATAAAAAATACCCTTGTATGGCCATTGCTCCCATGATTAAAGTCTAAAAAGACTGGAAATGCCATCTCTTAGCATCATGCTGCTGTAATGCATTCAGGATGCTATGAGGGCCAATCAATAGGGTTCTTGTTCTCTCACTTGAATAAATCAGCCCTAATTGCATGAATGAGCTGGTGTGCTCTCTCAGATCCTTTCATGTGCAAGCTAGAGGTCCATTTGTCCAAACAAATCTGCCTTCTGTTCTTTGCAGCTCTTGGCACTGACCTGCTGAGCAGGAAGGATGTATTGTCTCATGAAGTCTTTGACCTGCTGGAGAACAGCCTGACCTTTAGCCGTTTGCAGGAACAGACCATTTTCTGTGGGACCTGGGAAAGACCTGGAAAAAAAGACTTGACGTGTTGAAGAGCCAATAGGAAATATTGAAAAGAGAAGCTAGATGCCAAATTCCAACTGTTTCTGGCTTGAGTTTAGTCAGTAGGTGGAATCCATCAGTTTTATGGCCCACAAAGCACTGAATATTTAGTTGGTAATGGAATTGGACTATCAGACTCTATTAAGATTTATTTTAGCACTTTAATGCATAGACAAAAAAATGTACCCTAATAAACAATCTATGACTTTCATAAACTTCTATCAACCTCAATAGGTGTCTGTGGCAACTTGAGACGAAAATGACATCAACAGAGAACAACTGAGTCAAACAGCTATTTAAAGCATCTTAAATCCTTGGAAAATGACTCTTTAGTCACCGAAATTAATAAAAAACAGTATAAAAACATCCACAGATATTTTCCTCTTCAACTCTTACAGCTATAACTGCAACCAACCTGTGCACAAGCTGCAAGGCAGTCTTAGCCAAGGGCTCCACACACTGGCCGAACTGAGCTGCATTGGGAGCACTGGCATTACCCAGCAGGTGGCGTGCATAGATCCCCTGATTGATAAAATTGGCAAATAGGGTAAGAAATCAATATTGAGTTAAATTTTAATGAAGCCGTCTGGATCCCTCTGTAGTTGGTAAGATATTACTAGTCAGTTATTAGACAATTTAGGGGTTTCAACAATTATAATGTCAAAATTATGCTTGACAACTCTATAGCTCTTCTACCTGCTGTGTGTGCTAAAAGTGTATTATGTGTATAATAATAAAAAAGGCAGGTAGGGGTAAAAGAAAAAGTTTATGAAAAAGTCGGCACAAACCTGTGCAATCCCTGCCATTTTAAAGATAGACAAGGCCAAGTAAAAATCTAAGTGTGGTAAAGCAGCTGGGATCCCGCGGCACCGGCAGTAAATGGAGATCAGTTCATTCGCAGTTGGAATACCTGTTCATAGTTGGACAGAGAGACAAAAAGGGCACAACATTTTTTGCTACAAATAAATAACATGTTAGGAGATGGTGAGTCCATCTATTTGAACTTTTTTCTATACTCACTATAGTGCTCTGGGTTGCCATTTGTTATCATTACCTTCAATTCCTTTTAAGCTTCTAATTGTGCTGATGATATTAAGGTTAGCAGGCCAGTAGTGGAGCATGAGAAAGTAGGCCAAATCTGCCAGGGGCTGTCCAGTGGTGGACAGCTCCCAGTCCAACACTGCTATCACACGTGCCTAATGAGAGCAAACACATTGTTAAACGTTGCAGCTGCATGAAGCACATTTGCAAAACAATTGCTTGAGAACTTGTACCTCTGTTGGATGGAATATCAAATTGTCAATGCGGAAATCTCCGTGGACAAGAGTGACTTCGTTATCATTGGCTGGCAAATTCTTTACCAACCAATCAGACAGTTCATTCATGGCGGGAATGTCTCTGTGAGCTGCTGCTTTGTACTGCTTCGTCCAGGTGGACACCTTCAGGGACGGAAAGCCACAAGGTTACAGCCCTAATTTCTTTCCAGACAGGATGTATAAAGGTATTCTGATTGAGTACAATGTGCCATCTCACTTGTCTTTTGCAGTAGCCTGATCCTCTTCCATAATCTTCAAGGTTCAGTGAAGCCAGGTCCAGTGAGTGTAGCTTTGCCAACACCTCCGTTGCAGCCACATATAAAGCTGTCCTCTCTGCTGCACTCACTCCAGGGAGCCACACATCCTTGAATATACGCCCCTGCTCAATGGTGATAGATAAACAAGAGTATATTTTCATGAAATGTATTTTACCATCTCATGATATGATAGTAAATTTCATATTTGGAGGTTTTGCCATCAGTTGGGTGTGTCAAGTCAGCATGCGCCAGCAAACAAACACAGGCGAGTCCAAGTTTCATCTTTTATCATTTGAATGTAGTGTAAAGGGCAAGCAAGCAGTGGTAAACATATTACTTTGCTTCATACTTGGCAGGACAAACTCACCTTCACATGTTCCATCAGGTAGAACTCTGTTCCAATTACGTCAGCATCAGTGCAGTGCAAGAGAGGCTGAGGTACAGGGAAGCCAGCAGAGTACAGGGCCTTCTGCACCCGATACTCCCTGTCCACCTGCAGACAAAGACATAGACATTTAAGATTATATACTAAAACATCACCAAGACTGTAAGTCTGAAGATATTACCCCGACACCTTTATTCACAGGTTCAACAGTTCTTTAATAATTTCCTACAGCAATATGAATACAGATACAGAGATATGAATATGTAATATGCAAATCCATGGGACACAACATGCAAAGGACAAAGCCATTTTGTATTTATTTTTCATAATAAAGAAAAGTTCTCAGTGGGTTGAAACACTGTACAACAAGCCAGCAAAACACGCCTAAATGAAAGTTGAAATTTGTGTACAGACAGGCATTAATCTGACTGTATACAGGTATGGGGTGGGTAATTTCAATGATAGATTGATGTTTTATTAAGTTAAAATTACTCTTTCTAAGTTTTACTAGTCAACAAGATTTTTGCAGTTTATGATTTAAAATAATTACCCATGCATTCTTAAATCTTTCTCTGATTTCCTTGTAAATACTTGCAAAATACTTGTGTAATTCCTTCCAATTATTTAATTAATTAATTTATTTTTCGCTGAAGTTTTTCATTGTAGAAGCAGTGAGGGTTACTCGAATATTGTCCTACATTTCTGTCAAACGTGGATTTGTTTGTAAAGGCACAGACCTTCAACTCTGTATTATGGCCAGATATATAAATATATATATAGAAAAACAAACTAAGCTCTCCCCCCTGCTGGAGAAGTGGCATAGCTACACACAGCAGTGCTGCAAACTGATTTAAGAGCTATTTTTCACCGCCCAAACATATTAATTTGCTGAAACTTACCTTGTGAGCCCCTGGCAGCAGCTCACCTGGAGGTTTCTTCCTGAGCACATAGCTGTTTGAGGGCGTTTGGATCAGAAAGGTTGGGTTTGACTGACCAGAACTGAAAAAGACGACAGAAAGCTGCTAGCATGTTATCAGCTAGTTAGACATGAATTGTTCGATATCAGCTTTCAGCTGCTCGTTTAAGGGTTGCTGGAAAATTGTGAAACAAACCGGACTTTATCAGCCCAAACGTTACCTGTACTGTCTGACAGTGAGTGTGTCATTATTTGACACCCTTGACTTTGCAGACAAATAATTCAGAAGTCTGTCAACGTTGAATTTATGTTGCTGTCGCACAGGAGTTGTCAGCTCATCCATGTCTCAGTCAGCTTGTGGGTTAATGATCTCCAGGCGCATTGTTGAGCTAACTTTGGCAGTGTTGATTTGAAGGTCGGACCTTTTTATGAATGCACACGTCGACGTAATATCCTCACAAGGGCAATATATTTGTGTTAATGTCTTACAAAACTCAACCGTTAAAAATATGACTCGACAAATAAGTAAAAATTCTGCCTAAAAGTTTTTTAAAAAGCCGTGGGAATATCAGGTGACAAGTTAGGAACATTTTAAGGTATTTGCATGTTTTCCGTACGGACGTTGTTTTCGGGAGCACACATCCAGACAGCTGATTTCAGAAGGGAAGACGTGTACTTTCTGAGCAGATTTAGCTGTCAAACAAGTCCGGTTGTAGGTTTTCATTCACAACATCACGATTCGCTGACATCGTTTAGCTATTTTTGTTTTCCAAATGGCGACGGTGGAGGAGCTGAAGCTGCGGGTGAGAGAGCTGGAGAATGAGTTGATAAAGTGTAAGCAGAAGCAGTGTGCCGTGGAGGATGCTCAAAGACAGGAACTTCACAGACCTAAGATCGACAAAATGAGTGCCGAGGTGGTGGATTCAAACCCATATAGGTGACTTTTTTTTTATCTTAATATTTTGGCTTTTGACAGATTTTCTATGGACTGCTTATAGCGCAGGGGCGGCTACGCCTTATGAGTCACTCATCCCATATGGTGGTATTGCACAGACCACAAGCTAATCTCAGCTGTGTTTTCATTGCAGTCGTCTAATGGCTTTAAAGAGAATGGGCATCGTGGATGATTATGAGGTATGAAATGTAACTGATGCTCCTTTGCATTGCATTACTTTAGTTATTGGTTGCTACCCTGTGCCAAACAAAATTATCAAAATAATTGGTTTAAATTCTAAAATATCTTATTAAAAATAGAGAAACTAATACTTTAGAAACGTTTAGCATTTTTGATTGTTTTTCAACCATATAAGCTTATATAGTACATTTTTAATATGTTTACATTCAGGTGTAAAACTGGTTGGGTATCATTAAGTTGGCTTATTGTCTTTTTAAGACCATATGACTTTTGTACTATTCATTTAAAAAATATAAACAATCTTCATACTTTGTAAAGTACTGATCAAGAGAATAAAAAAAGTCTTATATATATACAGCAGCCTACCATATGTCCATAACAATATTTAATAGTTGACATCATTAAGAAAGATGAATAATCATCTTCAATTTTGCTGACAGAAAATCCGGACATTCACAGTGGCTGTAGTTGGTGTTGGTGGAGTAGGCAGTGTGACAGCTGAAATGCTCACTAGATGTGGCATCGGTAAGGTAATACAAACTTTTTTTTTTTACTGTTAATTCAAAATCACCTTAACTTGCTCGATCGTCTGCTTGTGCTTACCTGATCACTGCTATGCTTGTGCCATCACAGCTGCTCCTGTTTGACTATGATAAAGTAGAGCTGGCCAACATGAACAGACTTTTCTTCCAGCCTCATCAAGCAGGCCTGAGCAAAGTGGAAGCAGCAGAACACACACTCAGGTACACCACTGTTTGCAGTAATGGGTTTCCTCCAAAAAATGGGAGACATTTGGTTTGTCTTTGCTTACATGTTTCTACATTTAACCAACAGGAACATCAATCCAGATGTGTCATTTGAGACCCACAACTACAACATAACCACAATGGAAAATTTTACACATTTTATGGATCGCATCAGGTTGGCATTCCTACCTTCTAGTTCCTACTGTTCTGCTTGTATTCTCTCTTCTCAGTGGTACTTGCCTTCACAACAAAATATTTTGTCTTCTCAGTCATGGAGGGCTGGAAGAAGGGAAACCAGTGGATTTGGTCCTGAGCTGCGTTGACAACTTTGAAGCCAGAATGGCCATCAATACAGTAAGTGCATAAGTGTCACACAACACAGCTCTGATGCACCGTGCCTTGTGCATAAAGTGTAACCCTTCAGATTGTATTAATTTTGTCATGTTTGTCTCAGGCCTGTAATGAACTAGGTCAGATCTGGATGGAGTCCGGCGTCAGTGAGAATGCTGTATCAGGACACATTCAGCTCATCATTCCTGGAGAGACGGCGTGCTTTGCTGTATGTCCAAACACACACAAGATCTTTTACCTACCTTGTAGCATTGTTAAACATTTCTTTGCACTGAAAAGATGTTCACCCCCTACAATATTTGAGCAACATTTCTCTGTGAGAAAGAAAAAAGTTACGCTGTATTAAGGTTTCATGTACTTCTTTAGTGTGCTCCTCCTCTGGTGGTGGCAGCTAACATCGATGAGAAGACCCTGAAAAGGGAGGGAGTGTGTGCTGCCAGCTTACCAACAACAATGGGTGTGGTCGCAGGAATCCTGGTGCAAAATGTCCTCAAGTAAGATATCAATACATATGAACAGAGGGAAACTTTAAAGTTTTACATGTTATAAATAAATATACTAAATGTTACCCTTTTTTTCATCTTAGGTATCTGTTAAAGTTCGGCACTGTCAGTTATTATCTTGGTTACAATGCCATGCAGGACTTCTTCCCCACCATGGCCATGAAAGCCAACCCCCAGTGTAATGATCGCTACTGCAGGAAACAGCAGGAGGAGTACAAGGTGTGCGCTTGTATGAAATGTTCCTGAACATTTCAGTGATAGGATACAGTGAAAGAGGCTTACAATAGTGTTTCAGCAATTAGAAAAGGTAACAGTGTCTCTCTCTCTGTAATTTTCTCTGTAGAAGAAAGAAGCAGAGCGGCCAAAAGTTGAAGTTGTTCAGGAAGAGGAGGAGGAGGTCGTGCACGAGGACAATGAGTGGGGTCAGTTACAAACTACTACTCAGTCAAATGGTGTCAGATCAGTGACAGTTTGCTTGGATTTGTCATTGCACAACTTCTACCATTCTGTGTGTAAAAACTCATACAATTGTGCTGTGCAGGTATTGAACTAGTGTCAGAGGTGACTGACACAGAGTTACAAGCAGCATCAGGCGCCATTCCTGATCTCCCAGAAGGCATCACTGTAGCTTACACCATTCCAGCTGAGGTCAGTATTCTGTGGCACAACACAGCTTTGCAGAGCTTTAGTTGTGATTTTACAAGTTTGAGCACATTAACTTATTTAAATTTAAACTAAACAATATTTTTTTGGACTTTTTTCTCAAGCATAATTCATTTTTTAAATTTATTTATTTACTGTGAGAGAGGCAAGTTTATAGTCTGCAAATTTATTTTAATCAAATACCGATGTAAAGTAAAAAGACTCTTCCTGCTTGAGGGAACACAGGAAATCAATGTAAAAATCATGATGCTGTGGAAAGGATCGAAGGTAATAGAGGGTGTATGAACTTGTAAAATATTGGCAAAAGCAAAGTGAAAGTTTGACACTACTTTTTGTCCATTAAGTCTTTTTTGACTGAACTAAATGCTAATAAAATTTTTATTGTTGTTTTTTTTTTTAACCAGAGGGCAGCAAGTGGAGAGACAGTGGAGGAGACTGATCTGAGTCTAGAAGAGTTGATGGCTCAGATGAGAAAGTTGTAGAAAACAATCTGAAGATGCATTTCTGCCTTTCAGATAGACTTGTCTTAATCACATCTCTATTGCATTGCTGTCTTTGATAACAAGCATCCTTATAAAAAAAGCTAATATGTTTCAAATGAGCAAATAGAGAATAACTTTTACCAGCTTGAAGGGAGGGAATGCATGAAAAGAGTTGTGACAAATGAAGATGACAGATGTATAATTTTCTGGTGTACTGCAAAGGTGTTCAGCACTTGGAATTGATACAGTCTCTATTAAAAAACCTGGAATAATATCACTGTTAGTGCATTAACATGTGTCACAATGTGTATTTTCTATGGTTTTTATATGTAAATAAGAATCCCTGCCTTTAAATGTACGTACTCTGTTATTCACTCAGCTTTAAGAAAACATCTGCTGCAACAGTAATGACAAACAATGTGGAACTTGTCTGAATAAAGTATTTATTAGATGAAATACAATCTTCTCTGTGTTGGACGGTATTTTTGTTGTTTATGTCCTGCACATTTTTTTTCATTTGACACCGAAACACCAATATAGAAAAACATTTCAGATTTATTGTATGTGCTATATTTGGCAATGTAACAGTAGGTTTTGCTGCTCTTTATGGATTCATGAGCATCCAGTCTGAACAGTGAATCATTATTTTACTGTACTTTACATAGTTTTGGCAAATCTTTTAAAATTAGTTGAATAAATACATATTAATTTTTGCATAAAATCAGCTTGAAAGTATCAGTACCAAATGTGATCTTTCCTCCGTCATAGTTTAGACATTTCTTTTGGAAACTTCTTTGGTTTAGACATTTTCTTTGATTACATTTCTTCTAATACTGGTTGGTAAACATGTAAACATAAATGATAACAACATGTAGACGTACCTATTTTCCACATTTGATCACATTTTTCCCATCCGATTTTAGAAACAACATCTCTGACACCCCCCAATCACAAGTTATTGTACATTTGACAACAAATCTGAGGTCTTAGTATTTTTGTCAGCAATAACAGCGTTATACTTAATACTTCATTTCCTTATAAGAAGCTTGAGAGCCCTTTTTACTTGATTTTTATGGTTATTCATTTGAAATCAAACTTGTGACCTGTATCCCTAGTTCACAAAAAAGAAAGTGCATAGAGTATTACCTACCATGAATCACTAAGTACTGAATATATCTGGTCATTAATCATGTCTTATGGGTTAGAGTACACCAAACCCTCATGGCTCCCTGTTCCCATTTTAATGAAGTACAGCTTGAGGCATGTAAATAGGAATGAAGCATTTGAGTCTGTACTTCAGTAATGTGTACCTAAGTATAAACCTGAGTTCCAGGCCCTTGAAAGGTCTGATTTAAAGGAAGTTGACACTTTTTTACATGATCCTGTTAGAAATATTAATAAATACTTTAGGCAAATACACAGGTTTCACAGACTAATATGGCAGACTTCGTAATCATACTGGCAGGTACAGTATACTCGACCAAACCCTCAAACTTCCATCTAGACAGCAGTCTCAGTGTATGACCAGGGTTGTTCCCTGTTCTGATAAAACCTGAGTCTGCTGTTTGTACTCTTCGATGGTAGGTAAAGCTGTAAAAAAAAAAATTAGATTTTTCTGTGGCACTAAGTGGCTTCACACAGTCACCTCTGGGCATGTGGGAGGGGAGCAGGTCCCCTCAGACTTAGTGTGTCTCCACTGGAGGAGTGGCGGGATGGGGCGTTCCCACACACCAGCGATGGCTCCGCCTCCTTTATCTCCATTGCACGTTTGTAAAGCTCTGCTGCCTTCTCAAAGTCACCCTCTTCATAGCTATTTACAAAAGAAATAGAAGCAGAAAAAAAAATAACTGTAATATATAATTCATTTTTAAACTTCTAATTCACAAAACATCAGTGTATCCTCCTATACCTCAGCACAGCCAGGTTTTTTAGGGTCTCTCCGACTCGTGGATGTGAGCGCCCCAAACTGTCCTCGTACACTTTCAGTGCTCGTTCATAAAGAGGCAAGGCATCACTGTGTTTCTTCTACCAAAGACAAAGAAATTTGCAGTTAGTTTCTCTCAATACAACCATATTATCAGATAGCTTTAGAGAATTTTGCAAGTCTGGAATATGTAATGCAGACTAAATAAAGCATGGTGAACATTCTCACTAATTGGCAGTAGATTACAGCCAGGTTCACAAGTGCTGTGGCCACACTGGGATGTTTAGGCCCAAAGCTTTTCTCCCTGATTTCCAGAGACAGTTCATACAGTGGCACAGCCTTTTCCAGCTTCCCCTGTACAACACACACACATTCGAATCAGATTCTCATCCACCACAAATACAGAAAACTGCGGACAGAAAATCGAGGTTTCAGTGTTAGAGTCACGCATGTCTCACTCTGCGTTTATACAGCATGGCCAGGTGTTTGAGCGTGTACGCCAGCGAGGGGTGGTCTGGAGACAAGGCCCTCTTGCGGATGTCTAGCGCCCTCTCATACATGTCCTCAGCAGTCTCATACTCCCTCCTCTCTGTGTGCAGAGCAGCCAGGTTGTTGAGGGACTGAGCGCAGTCTGGGTGATCTGGACCAAGGACACGCTGACGCATCTCCAGAGAGCGGGTCAAGAATACTTTGGCTGCACTGGTGACAGAGCGGAGGGGGATTTTAAACATGTTAGTGCACATTCAAAAAACTAATCACCTTTTTTTTTTTTTAGTTTTGCACATGCCAGCTGTGTGCCTTACTCCAGGTTGTTTTGGAGGTAGTACAGGACGCCCAGTTCATTAAGTGTCTTGGCACAGTCTGCAGAGTCTTTTCCCAGTGTCAGCTCTTCCAGCTGCAGGGCTCTACGCCTTAACAAGGTGAAGCCGTACTAAAGGAAGGATTAGGCAAAAGGCATGTTCATTATGAGTAGGTAGGGGGCCCTGACTAAGCTTGTGGGTGTCTGTGAAACATGCTTACCATATGACCTTTCTGGCGAGCAGTCTTCTGACGGATCTTCACTGACCTCTTCCTGAGCTTCTCTGCTTGTTCATATCTGATAGTAAAAATGCCAGGTGTTGTCATTAATTATGTATTTTAAATGGAATCCTGCATTAAAAGTGTCTCTGACTGTTTTAGTTCCTGTGAACTTTTAATAACATCATAAGATCATCGCCACATGTGGGATGGCTCTTTATAAACACTTTGTTTGGCAGGAACTAATAGCAAACTATACTACATGAGCAACAATTATAAATACCATCATGCTTATTAATACCAAAAGGGAACCATTTACTTGTTTTGTTTCTGATAGAGCATGGCGAGTGATTCAAGTTCTCGTGCCACACTGGCATGTTCAGCTCCATAAGCGTTCTCATTTATTTCCAGCGCCTGCTTGTACAGCTGCTCAGCGTTGCCATACTTCTTCCACTGAACGTAAACCCCGGCCAGCTGGTGCAGGGAGCGAGCTACACTGGGATGGTCCGGATCCAAGGCTGTCTCCCTAATCTCAAGGGACCTTTGTAATGGGGCCACAGCCTAAACAAACAGACAGAACCACATACTTATGCAAATGTTTATATTCGTCAGTGTTAATTTTGTTGACAAAGACTATGATGAAAAATATTTGTCAACAAACTAAATAAAAACTTAATAAAAAGTCAGATATGATGACGAAGACTGTGACAAAATATAACTGACACTTTAGTCAATGAATAAAAATCAGACGAAAATGTTAGGGTGGGACCACTGGAGGAGAGATTTAATCAAAACTACCCTTTTTGTGGGACAAGTTAGAAAGAAATCCAATAAGAGCGAATCTTTTGAGGGTAGGTTGATCTACAGAGCAGCAGAGCCATTTTTAAAAGCCGCTGCAAGTGCAGGCGCAACAGTTAACAAAGTAGCAGTTACACCAGGGGCGCCAATTACGTCGATCGTGATCAACCGGTCAATCGCAAACGTAATGTGGGTAGATCGTATTACTATAAAAAATCTATCCAATCTGTGCATACGGGAAGCTGCGCACGCTATTTCAGAGCAATTTGCGGGTCTTTCCCCGGTTACCATGGAAACAGACAACAAGAAGCTGAGTGACTCATGTGCAAGCTGCTGAGTTGCCCAGTTTATTTCTACTAAACTTCAGAAAGGGTATAAAAATTAGTGGGGGGCTGCAGTGCAAGTCATCAGAGTAAGGTAATGACAAAAAATGTGCACAGTCGTATTGTGCAATATGGGTTCATGCAGTTATGGAAGGTACATCAACTTCAGTGTTAATTTTGACAGCAATTCTGATTTAGTCTTAGTCTTTTGAATAACACACCATTTAGTTTTAGTCATATTTTAGTCATCTGAAATCTGACTGATGGATACTTCCAATGACCGAAAATTCTGTAGAAAAACGTAGCTGACTAAAATCTGCCATTATTTGGTCTAAAATATAGACTAAAACTAGACTAAGACTAAAACTCATATTTAGTCAACTAAAACTAGACTAAGACTAAAACTCATGCGATATTTAAAATAAATATGACAAAAACTAAAAGTGTTAAGTGTATTAAGTGTTAAGTGTGTTATTCAAAAGACTAAGACTAAATCAGAATTCGCTGTCATAATTAACACTGGTATGCACACTTTGCTAGCAGAAACTAAGGTACATAGAAGGATGCTTATTTAGGCTGTGTAAGCTAGTGAAACAAGAAAACTGTCATAAACAGTGAGGCAAAAAAGATATGTGTGGTGAACTTTTTTTTCATTATTTTTGAAGCTAATATTTATTAAAATATTGCAATCATGTTCACTACCTGACTAGGGAGGCCCAGGTCTTTGAGGAAACGTCCCAGAGTCTCGTAGAGGTTAGCCAGCTTGGTCATGCTGTCTTCGCTCTCACAGCTCTTCTCATAATGTTTGAGGGAGTCAAAGTACTCTGTGGCCATGGAGCTTTTGTCTTTGCCCACATATTGCCAATACGCTAGCAGCTCAGAGAAATGACCCCTGGAAAAAGAAAACAACATCTGACTTTACTTGAGTGAAAGCAGAAGGGTTTGAATATCAGTGTGTTTTGTAAGTTTTGTACCTCTTGTAGAGGTTTTGGGAGACGAACAAGTTCAGAAGGCTAAGCTGCAGTTTAGTTCTGTCCTCCTGCTGCTGAAGCAGCCACGGCAGCTCATCTGCAACACGCCAAGTCACACGGTCCTGGCTACACAAACACACACAATGACATGAGTTGTACTGACAGCAAAACGTTAGAGGCGTTGAATGAGGGGAAGATGATCACTCTTCAGCACCTGAGTTGCTGATTGAAGTAATGAATGAGTTTCTCTCTGTAAGCAGCAGAGCAGCTTCCACCACTCAGGAACTCCAACCTCACAGCTTCCCAAGCCTGAGGGGCAGATAAACACATACCGACAAAAACTTCACAATCATCTATACAGATAATTTCAATCTCATGAATGTAATAATTTTGTTTTGCTTTTTATTTTTTATAACTTTGTGCTCCATAATACTCGACTACCTGCAGGTGTTGAAACCTGATGAGCCCACAACGGAGAGTTACAATGCAGAGTCTGTTTAGGCGATGAAGCAGAGAGGTCAGAACAGGCAACTCCACCTCTGGGATAAGGTCAAGTACCTCTGATTCACTCACTCCATTATGGCTGGCACATACAAGGCACAGTATCTAAGGAGAGATAAAAACAAGCACATATTTCTCTGCTGTTTAGAGAAAAAAATCTAATGGATGTTTAAAATTAATCCAAAAAAAATGTGATCTGTATAATGAAAATATAACATGGTGAAATACTGTTAAAGGTTTGCGGCACACACATTAAATTAATTAAATTAAAATGAATGCTGATGATACAACTTTATGTTTGAGTGGAGTGAAGTTATTGTTGTAAAGTCTAGTCATAGGTCACCTCTCTCATTATGTGTCGCTCTCTGTCTGTGTTGAGGGAGTTCAGTGTCATCTTGAGGGCTTGGCGGTAGAGAGACATGGTGTCCTGACACTGTAGACACTGCTCCAGGCTCTTCTCCAGTGACCAACATGATATACTGCAAGGTGACAAGAAAAAAAAACAGCAAAATGAGCAAAAAATAGCAAAAGTAGCCACACTTTTGAAAACTTCCAAATCAAATTGAGGATAGAAAAACAGGTGAAACAGGTTTCGGTGACCTGATCATGCAGGATGACAAGAAAAAGAATTGAATCACTAAATTTAAAGTATTGTAAACCAAGTTGGCTGACCTGATTATCATCCTCGCCAGTAGAGTTACATACAATGCATTGCAGGTGGATGCTGAGCGACAGTGCCTTTCTAGCTTTTTCTCCTGAAACAAAGAAAAAAACATTTGACCATAGCTTTCTTAAATTCAAAACGTCTTTCAATATGTTAAAATCTCTTCAGAGTTTCTAGGAAGGGATATTGATGAGCTGACAACTGACCTGGTCCTTGGTAAATTTGATATCCATGCTCTGGCACTCTGCATTAACAATGCTCCTGACCTCTCTGGGACTCAGTGGGTCTAAGTGGAGGGTAGGCCACAACCTAGAAAAACACAGGCACATAATTACAAATGAAAACACTACATGAGCATTTAATCAGATTGGAGGTATTAGAAATAAATGCCTTTATGTACAGTATGTGC
>JAPZDY010000013.1:7962434-7974007 GCA_029783645.1 Ctenochaetus hawaiiensis | reverse complement strand
TTAAACTCAGAAACTTCAGCTCCATTAAAGAAAGCGCTGTTCCTGGCTGTGAGTCACACAAAAGGTCAGGAAATGTTCAGAGTGCACTCAGAGGGCCCGCTGATGCAGACTCGCCCTCTGCTGAGGCTGTGAGAGAACAAACTTTTGTCTTCATAATCCTATAATTCTCTTTCTTATATACTGTGTGACAGCCGCCCAGACCTGAAGTACAGGTTACAATGCACACTACTGGTTGTTGTTTAAGGCCTCTGGGACAAAATGTCCATCAAAATAAGTGCAGGTTGTGTGGTGACAATGAAAAAGCATTTGAGGGACGACCAAAAGAAGTGCTATTGATTTCTCATGTTTGATGTAAAGGTGAGTTTTATTCAAAAGCAAAGCGTCTCACTCGAGCACGTGACGAGGAAGTCCCTCCCACATCTGCATATGAAACGTGTCATGAGACATGAGACTTGCTTGCCAGACTCATGAACTGTGTTTTCTCTCTGTCAGCGGTGAGGTTGCAGTTCCTTTTTATCAAACCTGGATCTGGCCACAGGGCGGCTGCAGAGCCGAGATTGAATCGCTGAATCATCTTGGCAGGCTTGAGAAGTAATAGCGTCTTGTTTTAAGTAGTGCTTTGAGGAGCTTGTGTTAGCTCTGCTGACTCTTGTGTCTTATCTCCTATTAAACTGGATGTACTAGGTAGAGGGGCTGCGAGGAAATATGAACCGATGACAAGCGAAGAATCCTGACTTTGTTTTTTCTCTCCCTCTAGCTCTGTTCATTGCAGACTGTTGACTGACGCTGATGTGTGGGCTTGTCTGCACAGGACATTATGGCGCTAAACTCTTGTTTAGAAAAAAGAAGCCGTTAAATGGAGCAGAATGACAGTGATACTGACCTGAGCTGTGTGCACTGTGGGCTGGAGATGATGTCTTCGGTGGTCTCTCACTGCAGCCGGAGAAAATCAATTAGAGCAGGATTTTTGGTGGTTAAAAAAACAAAACAACAACTCTATATTTTGGGGGGGCACTTTAGATGTATTTGTTAGTATTAGAGAGAACAAACACATTACAACAAAGTATGATGGGAAAGACTGACAAACCAGAGAGGTTAAATGATGTTAATGATGTTAACGAGCTTCATCAGTGTTTAACATAGCATAAAAAACATTCGTATCCACTGCAGTCAAAGAGCTTTTAGAGGAGCCGTCAGGCAAACATTAAACACACAGGTCTCCACAGAGAAGATCAAAATGCAAAGAGCTGAATGCAGCCAGATAAACCAAATGTAGTGGCCATTTATCTACAGAGCAAATGACTTCAATATCAGATTCACAGTCAAACCTATTTCCTATTCACCAAATGCTATTTTACCTGAGTGTCTGAATGGCCATTATAGAAGGGATACTTTATCTTTCCTATTCTGGCTGGACAGAAACTCCATTTCCCCTAATGCCTCACTCTGTCCTGTACAGTGATTGCTTACCTTAGAGGCTCCTTGGTGCCACTAGTGTTTGGCCCCTTTAAAAGTGCATGCTGAACAAGGCCAGTCAAGCTGGCAATCTGGTGCTCCATTGCCTTCATTCGCTCTCTGCAGAAACATCAGAAAATTCTACTTTCAACACTGAGGCCTACTGGATGTTACAGCTGCCGGAGCAATATGAGCTCAGGATGGAAAGAGGGAGGAGGAACAGATTCATTTTTTTCCTTTATTTACCTGATCACGGATCTATCTGTCATTTGACGTGATTACCTAACAGAGATTTTTTTTTCTTTTGGCCATTGATTTGCAATTATGTCCTGGGTAAATATTGACTCAGGTCGTATAAATTGTTCCTGAGTTACGACAGTGCAGCGGCACTTGAGTCAGCCCTTTCATGAGAGGAAGAGAGGGAAAAAACCTCGAGTTCAAATGGAATAAACAAAGATCGACGAGTCAAAACAAGAAAAGAACCCCAAGTTACACCGAGGGTGTTCAACTGATATGGTTTTTGTTTTTTTATTGAAATATAACAAGAGTGTGTCACAAGTGGTGGCTGCTCCGAGGGGAATCAAAGGACAATTGGAAAATTACACCGCCTTAAGAAAGCCAGCCACCACAGTGTGAGCAGGGGACTTTACACCAAGATTGTTTGGTAAGCCTAAAAGTTGGGGAAAAGGACAACTTTTGTTTCTAGATGTCATCATTTATTTTGAAGAAGGATAAAGGGGCCAGCTGAGGACACGGAGGGGACTGTGGTTTTAAGTTTTATGACAGACAAAAGACAGACACACAACAGAGCTTCACCTCAAGAGCCATTCAGCACATTTCACATGAATAAAGTCTGTGATAGCCTCAGAGCTCTGAGTGGTGCGACTGTGTTTATTTTGAGAGTTAAGTACAGTACTTTCCCATTCAGATTCCAAACTCTTTTCCCAGATTCCCAGGGCATTTCTAATGGGGGGGTTTTGGGCAGTCCAGGTGGTCCGGTCCGATCTGTTTGACTGATTGGACCCATTCAAATACTTATTTAACCTGGTCAATATTTTCTTTGGTTTTCCAAACGTACACATATAGCCTCTGTAACCTCTCTTTTAATGAAACCACATTTGCCTGGCTACGTGGCAAGCATCCTACTTGGTCTCTCCCAGTGTTTATGTGCTCTCAGTCAGAGTAGACAAACCTGTCTCAGGTGCGTAAATGTCTGCTGGGTTATGCAAACTGAATAGACTCCACAGACGGATTGTTTTTAGAACAATAGTCACAAAGCATTGGAAAAATATACAGTGGGTTAATGTGGTCTCCAGATACTATCCTGTTTCAGCGCTGGTAGCTACGTCTGGGTCTCAACACTCTATGATAATCAACACTGTACNNNTTTGAACAGAAACTGTGAAAACAGTGGTCAAATAAGCAGAACTGGTTGCAAACACAAACTAAAACTGATGCATAATCATGTGAATTGGTCCTGTTCTTGATGTGCACACACAAGACAGTGATAGGACATGTCATACTCTTGCCTTTCAGTCATGGGTGATGAAACAAAGTCACAGCTAGGGGTTGAAAACCAGCCGCTCATGGTTAGGGTGAAACCGGGATGCAGAGTTAGTCCATGCTCCCATGCAATGTACTGATCATCAATTTTAACAATCCCACCAGCCCACTGTATGCAACATCGGGTTCCTTTGGTGCTTACCGTGTCTGATGGTCACTGGCAGCTGGGATGGGGCCCTGGAGGTGACCCTGGAGGTCCGCAACAACGGGTGATCCAATGCTGCTGCCCCTGGGCTTGGTCCCTGGAACTTCCTCCTTCCTGAAGGACTGGCGCACAGGCGAACCTCTCTCCATGGGAATGCCATGAGGAGGCACCCCATGAGGAGGTCCACCATGGATGTCAATCATCCGTACCTCAGCCATCCGGTGAGGGGATGGAGGAGGAGTCTTAGAGCCCAAAGTAGGCAGCTGGCTGTTTCTGGACTTCTGCCTGTAGAGAGATGGGTGATCGATAGTGTCTGTGGGGCTGGGCCCACTGTAAGAGCTCGTGGAGGAGCGAATGGAGGCACGGTGAAATCCCCCCATGCCATGTTCTGGACCATCAAGCCCAGGGTTAGGGTGAGGTCCATGGACAGAAGCCATGCTCATTCTTCCTTCCTGGAGCAAGTATGGGTCTGCATACAACCCCTCATTCCCTCTGGCTAGACTGTGGCTTTTCCCGCCCATGTCCTCATCTGGCTTGACATCCCGTCTCTCCAGGATGGCGCTGGGACATGGTGAGGCTGAGCGAGCCGGAGGGTTGGCGGTGGACACTCGATCCCTTGGGATAGTGGCACTGCCAGGTATGGAGCCCTGCCGAGGACCAAATGGGATTCTGGAAGGGGATGGGGGCATGGAGTGGGGAGCTGGGGGTAGTGCTCCCTGCATGGGGTGGTGCAGCGGTGGGCCCATGGGAGGCTGTCTGAGAGGGTGCGGGCCATCACGGCCACCGTGCACCATCTCGCTGTGCATCTGGAAAAGCAGAAGAGCATATATGAACAGTCAGGGTATAAAACAATGCATAAAAACAACAAGACCGCATACTTCTGCCCAGCTGAGAACTTTAGCCATTGTTTATTTTGTATATATCCTGCATTTATGGACTGAGGTTGCCCTTGAAATAAAATCCTCCGTCTAACTCAGTTTAAAATATTGTTTTTTTAAAGAAAATAGACTATCTGCAATTTTCCAAGAGCAGAAAATAGTTACTCACAGGGCTACTATCCCCTGACACACAGTAATGTACAACATTTCGCTAAAAAGATATTATACCAATAGGCTCCTATAGTACAATATTACAGCACAACCACAAAAATGAATTCTTTGGATAAAAATGAAAGTTTTGTAATGGTGACTTGTGTTTTACTTGATGAAAACACTGTCATTATCTTAGCCTGAAAACCTGTAAGGGGCCATTGAAGGCTTAAGTACAACAAATCTAACCTCATTTAACAAGAGAGGCTTTTAAGGTTAGCATCAGCAGAAATGAAGGTTGTATGACAGATATCCCACCCAATCTCTTAAAAAGTTAATCATCTGTTTTACAACATGTCTGGCCAACAATGCTGGCACTCTGGAGTTGTAAAAGAAGTTGGTGTTATGAGACCTTGCACGTGCACAGCGGAGTTATAACTTCTGGAGAGAAAAATGTTAAAAATGGTGACAAACTTTTAAAGCAAGTTTGATCAGATTTGATGGCTGACAAACAGTTTTAATGTCTTAATTACCATTGAAAGTGAACTTAATACTCTCTCCTCTTTATGATATACAAGGGCCTGGTCTTGTTGGTGCAAAACAACGTATAACTTGTGGCGGGTTAGGGCAGCTACGTTAGCTTGAAGTCAGCTTGGGACTGATAAGCTACTGCATTGCTGTGTAACTGCCATCAGGGTAAGTTTGCTGACTTTACTGCTCATCTTTAGATGTGCCATCGCACCCTACTTCTGGGCAGCTTTTCATCATTTCTCATTATCACACTATTTTCACTTCAGCCACAGTCATTGTTGTATTGTCTTGCAATTACATATATATCACAGCCACAGTAAAAACTTGCAGGTTCATAAAGGTAACAATGGAAACTGTAGCACCTTTCAACCTACAAGCATAACTACAATAGAGTGAGTTCATTTATTCCAACCTTGGGTTCATTTCTGATACATGTAAACAACTTCCTGTGCTAACAAGCTGAAATACTGTCTATAAACAGAGAGGAACCTGTGAATATGTGCTAGCTAAGATAACACCGTGCTGAGGAGTGTCACCCGCAGAGCCGAATCCATCTCTCTTCCTGTCTAACCTTCTATTCCTGTCAAACAAACAAGCTATTGTTTCCTTCAAGGTATGACTCATGGGTAACACCTACGTATGACAAGTTAAAACCTTATGCAAGAATTCTTTCAAAAAAACTTCACGTACACTTTTTGACACTGCGCTTCTTCAGTGTTGTCTCTATTTATTTGTTTCCCCGGTGCCAATGCAGATTAATACAGTAAAAAAAAAGAGAGCAATAAAGTGGATATTGCAATATGTGAGTGTGTGTGTGTGTGTTTGGGTGTAAAATGGGTGTGTGAGAGTGTATGAACTGGAAAACAACAACTGCTCAAAGTGTGTAGTCACAAAGGGCTCAGACTTGGCTGTGATAACAAAGGAGGGGGAAAAAAAAGAAAGAAACTTGCTGGCAGTAAAAACACACAGTCCATAAATATGGCAACAATGAGTCTGACCAAGCAACAAAACATAATAGAAAATCTAAGAGGCACAGAGTCTCAGCAGACTGTCATCAAACCCTAATGATTTTCACTATCCAAGGTGCCTGCACACATATAAAGAAAAGTTGCCCTCTTGTGCAGAAATTTCTCTCCGGCGCCAAATAACATCTCTGACGATTTTTTTTGCCAATTTCAGCAAAACCTTATAAGAACAATTTGGGCCAAAAGGCATCACTTGTCAATCCCAAACAGATGTTAGACCTTAGAACGGCTAACCGTTCCTAAAATATCCTTAAAAAACACCGACTTTAAAACAAAATCTGCAGCCTATTTGTCTGTACAAGAGGCACGCATGTGAGTACAACATGCTCATAAATTACTGCTTTGAGACAAAACAGGGGAGGAAAAAGCTTGAAAAATAAACACCAGCCACCATGTCAGGCGAACGAGAGGCCGTGATGAGGAACATTTGGTTTGAATTTGATTCTCCTCGGCTCTGTCCGTGTTTCCACTGCGCTCTTAAGCTTCCAATAATGAGGGCAGCGTGTCTGGTAGGAAAAGCGCAGAGTCGTTTCGATCCCTTGCCATGCTGGAGACGGAGAGGGCTCCTGAACTGATTCAGAAACTGCAGAGCCTCAGACGCAAGAGAACTTAATAGATAAACGAGGAGCTGTGCCGCTGCAGCACTCATGAAGAAGTGTGTCAACACTTAAAATTGCTGCTGGATGCACTGAACTGTATTTTGTCGTCTCCTTAACGGTGTTAACAAGAAGAGAAAAAGAAGACTGGAGTTTTCTGCTAATTATGATAATTGTAAGTTATAACTTGACAAACATATAATTTTTCATTTAGAAATAAATACTTAATGAGGTGGATAGCCCTGAGGAGAACAGAGGTTAGCCAATGAGCAAGCCTCTGTTTGCAAAATACTTCTTCAAGCTGTGTGTACATAACATCACTTCTGCCAACCACTATTGACTATTCAACGAATACAAAGCACCGCTGTGTGCACAATCCCTCACACAAGCACAGATTAATATTTCAAAATATATGTGCTTTTTCCATTGATGAAAGATAAGAAGAGAGATGCTTCTAATGCAGGAAAATCCCTCCATATTTTAAGAGTCAGCTTCATATTTTTGCCTATCAGTTCGCTCATTAGTTACCGTGCCCACCTTAAATCAATTACTGTCAAAAAGAGAGAGTTGTTTTCATAACCAGAGACATTTCTGCTCGGCCTGAAAACTTGGATCAATATCAGAGGTAAGTGCAGATGATACTTTAAGTCTGATCTGAGGCCTGGCATTCCTGCGATGGAGAGGACACCCAATAGCCTGAACAGATGTGAAGTGCCCCCCTCCCCGCTTCCCCCCCTCCCAGGAAGAGTGTTTGAACAGGTGTACAGCTCATTAGCTTGTAGGATTTGCCCTTTTGCTTTGAGTGGCAGGGTTTTCTATTTCATTATTAAAAGAGGACGCCAAGAAAAGAATAAACAAAAAAAAAAAAAGAAAGACTCTTTAAGTCTCTTTGGAGTTTCTTTTTAAAAGGCAAACACAAAAACAACTTCAGTCTGAGCTTTACAGCTGCCAAGAATACAGACACTGTTTACAATAAAGGTGGGAAAAGTCTGTGTTTGAATGTGTCTGGGTGTTAAAACTTGTCAGTATATCTGCAGGGAAAGGGCAACTTTCAATTACTTTTCAATTACACTCAAAAATCAGTCTCAAAAATCAAAATAAAATTTTTTGAATTAATGCAACAAGGGTTATTTAACTAATTTTTTCTTCTTCCTGCACCATTCACCAACCTGGCCTCCTCAGTCCTAAACCGCGTCCAATCGTGGGATCGTATCGCTGCTTGGTTAAACATTGACAGAACCATTCGTGACAACAATCTTCTTCAGCCTATCTCCATTTCATTCTACGTTTCACAATGTTTGCACAAGAGCTCTTGCACACTTGCCTTGCTTCTCTTTGCTGAATGCCCTCAGTTTTAATGCAGCACAGGTTAGAATGTTTCAGTCCTGCTGAGACGGTAAGAGCTGCAGCCAGTTTGCAACCTTTCCTTCTCTTAAAATCTTTGCACCATTAAATCATCCTTTCATTTTTTTTTTCAGTTCTATCTTTTCTTGCCATCTTTTTTCCTGGAACGTCTATTGTTCTGTTCTCCTTGAAGGACCCCATCACAGCGCCGGCTTTAGCAACTCGCACGTCTGCAGCACGCCATCACCGCTCCTGAACGGAGACCTCTTAAACAATCATAATGTCTGCCTCGTCATGACTTTAGACTTTATAAATTTCACTTTACATTCATGTGACACATTAAATACGTGGCAATGGGATTATAGCTAAGGTTAATGTAATTTTTTTGCAATATCACAATAGCGCCGCAATGTTGCTTGGAAATCTGCGGCAGAGCAGAGAGGAGCAGCGGGGGAGATAAAGGGTCAGGCGGATTAAAGAGGTGGATTTGAGGAGACGGCTCTTTGGGGGCTTTAGTTTCGTTACATCAGCAGGAAACAAACATGCTGGAATCAGAACAAGAGAGAGAGATTAAGGCTGATATCGGGAGGGGGAAGAATGAACAAGGAAAATGGCCCTGAGATTTGAATTCAATTGTCTCTTAAGCAAGCTGCATCAGAGCGTACAAGCAAGACCCAGCCGGTGGCCCCTGAGAGAACAATATGAGACCCCCCCCCTTAGACAGATTAAGGACAAGCAGGGGGACATTCCCTCCCTTCACTGCAAACAGGATGTGAGAATAAGGAGAATCGGAGGCTGGGCTTACAGTTTGATCTGCAACTGGTCTGGTTGCCTTGCAGCTACTGATGTTAACAAGACAACAAAGTCCACTGCTGTGTTGGTGTCTGTGTCAGTGAAGTACTCACCCTGGCATCACCGTTGGAGGGTCTGGGCCCATGGCTGAACGCCTGTGCTGGGTCTTTGTGGTAGACCTTTAGGCAGGAGTGATCGGTGATGTTCCTGTGGGGGGAAGAGGCGTCCCGTGGTAAATAAGCAGCCCAGATATCACCATCCGACAGAGGCCGATTCTGCCTCGGCCTGTATCTTTTCAGACGCTCTGCCGAGGGCTCTTGCTTTGACAGAAGCTCTGAAAGCTCTTCATTCAGTGACATTTCCCTCTAAATCTCTAAAAACATCTACAAAAACATCTAGTAAAACTACATGAGCAGAGAGCGGATCTGATCTTTCCTTAGCTGGTCTCACTCTCTCGATAGTGCTGCACTCTGGACACCAACCTTGAGGAATCACGAGACCTTTTTTTACAGCCCTGATTAAGTATTAATCACAAAGTACACATGGGGGCAGGACTTCTGAAGACTACAGGGCAAAGTTGCTTATGTCTCCAAGAGTAATGTTTTCTTTTTACTTTTAAAAAAAATTACAAGAACAGTTGCTGTGTTATATCTGCACACAGAATCTGCTGTGTTGTTGTAAAAACATGCAGGTGAATTTAAAACCAATGAGAAGGAAAAGCAGTGAGACTGTATCTAAGTCACACGACTCAATAAGCAACACTCTGGAAACTCTCGGAGAAGTGTGAAAGTGTTAAAAAGACAAAGTTCACAATGCTCAAACTTTCCAGAGTCCAACTTTCACCAGAGCAGAGCGGACAACAGGCGGGGAAGTCACTGAGAGCGCTCTTCAGTTTGTTTGGGTATTATCACGCACATTTTGCTAGAGGGCTTCGTTTCCAAATAACTCTCTGTCTGTTGAGTTTAAACACGAGGGTAAGAGGATGTGAGAAGTTTTCCTGGCCAGTGACATTTCCTGTGCAGAGGAAGTTTAGCCAGGAAGTTCTCAGTGAGGGGAAAAAGGAAAGGACCTCCAGAGGAAGACTGAGACTATGGAGCATTATGAACCTCGGATGCCCTGTTGACACTAAAAAACAAACAGAAACACACATCTTTACCTGACATCGCTGAGCTCGTAGTACATGTTCCTCATGTCGTCTTTGACGTAGACGGCGACGCTGGGCGACTCCAACATCTTCATGGTGAGCTGCTGCGGGAAGGCACTAACAAACAGAGCTCTGACAGTGTCGATGCTGGTGATCTCATTGGGCATGCGGATCTGTTTGGTCTCATCCCCGTACTGCAGGTAAAGCACACCTGCAGACAGAAAGCAAGAGAGCAGGGTTGTTAGTAAATTCCTCTAAATTGTTAAGAAATTTCCCTATACCCACGACAGGCATGTAATATATCTGTAAACTGCACAAATAGAGATGGATTATAGTTTCACTGTGTTTTATAGTGCTTGTGTTTTGCAGGAATTCAAACAACACACTTCATGCGACAGTAAAAACCTTCCAAATATGAACCAATGCAGGGTTTTAGTCTTAATCTGATGCACTTAGTAATGACTTAACAACCTAATTTATCAACTACCTGCTAAGAATTTACCCTATAAAGTTTGCCAAAATTATAATTTAGACATTTTTTAGCTATTTTTGATCATTGAGGATTCATGCATGAACAGAAGAAAATGCCACGAAAGACCAGGTCAGACTTACAGGCGGGCTTACAGAAGTCTGGGTAAGCCACATTCAACCTCCAACACACAATCTAGATAAAAATCACCTTTCCTGTGCCATTCCTCGCTGTGAATAACACCCTGCCACATCACCATGTAAAACCATGGCTGCTCTGTGACCGGTGCAGATATTTGGCCAAGTTCAAACAAGCAAAATATTAATTTCCACATTTCCCCTGATATAAAATTTATACAATCAAACCCTAGTAGCTGACACAGTCTAAGGAACCTTTGTCCTCTTTAGTTTTTTAAGTTTACTGATGGTAAATTGTCCTTTAAAGTCACTATTTGTGGGTTTGAAATTTGAATTTGCCTTCCATTAATGTGGCCAGAAGGACATCAAAGGCCTTTTGGCTAATACAACTTCTCTGTGGTTCATGTTTTCCTTGCAGATTTAAAGTAGCATTCTTGTAAGATTTGCGGTTTTGCACTAAACTTGCCGTTCAGCTTCTGTTCCTGTTGCTGTTTCTGTTTAAGAACATCATGATCCCAAGTCAGCAGACAAATTACTTGATACTTAGACAGTGAGTCGGGGTAGATATGAGGGAAAAGAAGCAGGGCTGCGAGCTCTGGGTGGAATGGTACGAGCTGTGTATCAAAAAAAAGACCAAAGCCTGAACCTCTGAACCATGGGTGTGGCTTCTGTACTATGCTTTAGAAAAACAGATGTCTCCCCCGCAAATTTATGGAAACGCCCACACTGCACTTGTATAAACAATGTCAGAGAGAAAGAGAGAAAAAAAAAACACATTTCTATTTCTGTTCTCTGATTCATTGCTCCAAACAGCATGGCACCGACTTAAAAAGAGATTATCTGCAGCGACAATAAAGCTTTAAGGAGGGAACAAAGAAGTTTAATAAGTTTTTGTTTCTCTATTTCATAAAATTTATCCAGCTATTCCAACTACTGTGACATTTCGTGAGCTGCTGAGACAAAATACACAATATTTCAAAGTTACTTTTACATTTTTGCCTTGAAAATAGGAGGTTTAAAGGAAAGAAAGGCATGGTCTCAGTTGGTGTAACCCCATAAAAGGGCAGAGCCTGTAAAAGCTACCAGATGTTAGTGAAATATTATACAAGATCCTACATGCTCCACGAGACAGAGTGAGACAGAGACGAGGGCAAATCCAGGAAATAAAATTGCTGAGTCTATCATTGCTCTCTCTGGTCTGTCTGAGTGCCCATTTGCAGAATAACTTCATCTTTTCACCCCTCAGTGCTGTCAGTTAACAGTTGGGCGGTTTTCATCCAGATGCTTGCAATTAATGCGAGTGTGTTTGATGACAAAGCGCCATTGATTGAGCGTGCGTTATGA
>JAPZDY010000013.1:7936496-7950008 GCA_029783645.1 Ctenochaetus hawaiiensis | reverse complement strand
GTCAGAGCGGCTTAACCCCCCCCTCCTCCGCACCCCCCCCCCCCCCAACGACACTCAGGATTAGACACAGCCTTGGCGCCACACCGCAGTCCGCTTGTCCTCTCAGCTGGGGTGCTGCACCCCTAAAACTCAACCTTCCCCCCTCCACCCACATAACCCCTGTTAACCGGCAGGTCGAACGCATGGCCGTCATTAACCTCGTGCCTCTTGTGTGTGTGTGTGTGTGTGTGTGTGTGTTACTGAAGGTGGTGCTCGACGTGTCACTACATGCAGAGGCGGCAGATGCTATTAAAAAAACAGTCCTGCTCCTGCTCCCGGTGGTCAGTGGAGGAGGTGCGATGATTAAAAACAGATGTTTTTTTGCTTGCAGACCTGCTGCTCACAGTGTCTGATTGTGTGATTTAAGACACAAGGTGCAAAACGGGCTGCGACAAGGAGCTGTTTCTGTAAAAATATCCCAAGGGTGTAAGTGTTTTGGTATGAAATCGTTTGCATGTTTGCTCACTGGATCATCCCTCTTAACTCTTGTGATACTCTAATTATAGCAGAAATACTGAGCCTGGTGTGGAAGACGATGAATGATCCCTTGTCTTTGTGCAGTTTAAGTAAAAAAAAAAATAAAAAATGGAACAATACTCCCACAAGACTCCCTCCTTACTCTTTTCTTCTCTGATAACTCTCAGATCCATCGCAGGGAGTTAATGCGAGCTCAGAGCCTGTGTTATCTAGCTGACCTTGGTTCTGTGGAGCAGGACTGTAGCGAGGCCAGGAGCCCATGGAGAGAAGTATGTGGGGGACCGGCCAAATGTTGCAATGCCTCAAAAAGACTCAGAGGGAGAGTTTACAGTACATTTACTGCCTATAATGACAAATGAGCGCTATTTATGTGGCCTTGTTCAACATGAAATTGGTGGGAGGGTGCAGATATTGTGCACTCTGCCATCTCATTGATGTTGCTGCTCTTGCTAAATGCAGCCAATTTTTCCACGCTTCGTCTCTATCACTGATGCGCTTTTGACTCGCGGCCAAACGAGTAGTTCTCAAAAGGGATCCTTCCTGTGTGACCTTTTCCACAGCGTCTCCCTATTTTCGTTCCCATTAAAAGTTTTCTCTTGCCCTCTAATTCTCCAGTCAGTCAGGACATGTCTGCCAAATAAAAAAAAAAACAGTTTGAGAAAGGATTACAGTAAAATAAACTTTATCATCCTCCCTTTCTCTTGTAGCAGTTTTCATTTTGTGATAAAGGTCCAGCTCTGCAAGTGAAAACATGTTGGTAAAGCTTGACTTTGATGGATAAAGCAATAAAAGGTCACCAGCATACCATCAAGTAACATTTTCAGATTTTTGATACTGTCAGCTATAAACAGGATTTTGCCTTTGCTTGTTGGCAAACTTTCCTTCTGCTGACCACAACTCACCGACTGTTAGCAAACAGGTTTGTGTGTGTTTGTCAAGGCGGTGGGGAATTTAATTTAACATGATACAATGATGCCACAATGTGTTTATTATGTTTTAAGAGACAGTTCCCTACAAAAAGGTCACGAGCGAGTGAGGAAATAACATATTTTTTAAATTGCCGAGTCGTTCTGAAGGAACAGAGTAAATCATGTGTCGTCCGTGCAGCGCTTTCAAATTCAATTTCACACTGACACGACATCTGAGCTTCTTAAACAGCAACATGTGGGACATCATTTCAGTGTCAAACAGCCACAAACTGCACATCCAGTCAAAACATCTGGAGCTAATTAAACACACATCTGCTTGTGTTCAGAAGAAGAAGTAATATTGGTGCCAATTTATCAATAATGCAACTCAGTAGATTGTATTTTGATATATATTTTAAATTGTCCCAACCCGCAGATGGGAACATTTCTTGACTGATGGCATTTGGCTCTTACTGATCTCAGACCTGAGTGAACTCATCCTTAAATAAATATTTTTCTCTTTTTTTTTCTTCCTGGCACCAGAAGTGAACTGACTGTCATCTAGAGCCGCAGCCATCAGTTAATTCATAGAGTAGCAATTAAAAGAAAACTCACTGCCAACTATTTTGAGAAACCGATAAATCATTCCAGACATTTTTCGAGCAAAAATTAAAACATTAAAACATTTGCTGATTCGAGGTACTTAAATGTAAGGATTTATTGCTTTTCTTTGTCATTAATGACAGAAAATAAAGACTCTTTGGGTTTTGAACTGCTGGTTGGACAAAAGAAGCACTTTAAAGACGTCACCTTGGGCTCTGAGAAACTATGAGGAACCTGTTTTACATTTTTTACAATTTTATAGACTAAATTATTAATGAATTCCTCTTGAAATACAGGATGAAAAGCAGCCTTTCTGTTACCAAAACTGATTCTTGTGTTGTTCAACTCTGATTGGTGCACAGATGAACTTCACATCACCTGTTTTCCAACAGAGCAAACTCACACACTAACCCACAAACTGCAGGTAAACTACAGCGTGAAGCACCTGTCGAACACTGCACTGGTAAACAGGTTACCCAGTTTGACACCCACACTGTTACTATAATCTGAGCTTTAATCAGCCAATGGATTATCACAGTTTGGTGGATGACAGACCTGTCTGTCTGCCTGTCTGTCTGTCTCTCTGTCTGGAGTCCACAGCTGCACACAGCTGTTCTAACATGGCTGCCACACTCTGCAGAGAAACCGTTGGCCTAGCAAGTCACAGCTCATCACACACGGACACTGACACACACACGGACACACACACACAGGGGGAAAGGAAGGGGAGCTCGGTGTGTGTGTGTGTGTGTGTGTCCGTGTGTATCTGTGATCGGTCAAGCGGCTCAGTTTGCTCTCGTCAAGGCCCCTGGGCAGAGAGACAGGGAGAGAGGATGGGTGGCGGTCAGGCCTGTGGGATATTATCTCATCTCCCTTTGGGTGGGATCCAGGTTTTTCCAAGCCTGATGAGGAGAGGAGGAAATGAAACCACTCGCTTTGGTTAAAGGTTTAAGGATCACAAGAAGGAGAGGAAGGAGGAACTGAGGGTCACCTTCTCAGAAAGAGTCGGTGTGTGTCGGTGTGTGTCGCTGTGTGTTTGTGCTGTCACGCTGGGTGGGGTGGGGTCATCCACCTCTCACACTAAAGCGATATCATCTTCCCAACCTTTGCTTGACCTTGATAAATCTCCGGCTTTGTAACTCAAACCTCCGGAGACAATTCTTTCTCACCTCTGAAGCACGCACTGTTGCCACTGATGTTGTCTTTCCTGTATGGTCGGCACTTTCTTGTCTGTGTGTGAGATGTTTTTCCCACACTATCTCTCACACATTTCACAGCCACTTCAGCTTGTTTTCTTGCTGTTTTTTTCCCCCCAAAAGCAGAATAATTATCCCTCTCCAGGACACCACATGACAAACACTTCAATAACTTGTCATTTTTATTTGTTTTTTTTAAACTTTCTGCTGTTTGTATAATCTGGGATTGATTGCATTTCTCTTGACACCCTGAATTAGTTGAGTTGAGTTATCTTTTTACATTTATCAGCGTGACACTTACTTGTCAGAGCTAAACGCACAATCCGGTCTGTTTTTGTGACAGCGTCTTGCATCTTCTTCCTTGACATGATTAATTTAATCATCTCGCTCCCAACATCTGAGTAACATGTGGATTTATTTTCCAAAGTCAATTTGAAAGTGTCATGTCTCGAAAAACCAACAATCAGCACCAAACACATCATTTGATCTCTCTCGCCAGCTGAGAGATGAACTTCAAAGAGATTTATGGCCTAATCACACCAATTGGAATGAAACTTCATATTTTTTACAGTAACTCTACCAATAAGAAAGCACTGACTGATAATCCTCTGCTAATAAGGACAGTATGTTCCAAGCTAAATTCTCTATGACCCTGCAATGACCCAAAACAACATTTTCTATACAAGTTCATACACAAGCAAAAGAAAATAGCCTCCTTTTGCTGCACAACCAGGAATTGAGCATAGAAACACAGGAAATGTGGGGTTTCCTACTGAACAAATCCAGCAATCTTGGAAACATCAATGACAGTATAATGGCATATAATTCAAGAAACAAGAAAACCTCCAGAGTCCAATAAAAAAAAAGTCAATAAGAAAAAAAATGCAACAGAAAAAAGGCTCCATTTGACAGGATCTAAAAAAATCAATGGGAACTAGAAAATATCTAAAGAAATTTTAAATTACTTACAAAATCTCATATTTCAAGTAAAAAAAAAATCTTTAATCTCCCTTCATGCAAAAACATGAAGACCCAGCCATAAAAGCAAAGTAACTATCAGCTGTCTTCATAATTATAAGCACCATCAATATAGTTCAAGATATAGCATGTTGTTATAACTGAACCTCTGAATTTCCTGCACAATAGATAATTTGCTCTGCAATTATGGCAACATAATTGCCCTCTCGTGCAGATTATGGGGAGCTTCGGGGGGAATGGAGGCTACCTTATGGATGATTTACTGCTGACAACCTCACTGCGTCCGTCCAACGATTCATCAGTGAAGTGAAGAAAATCAGCTCCGATCAAACACTTTTTTTACGCTCGACTCCTCTCTCGCCAAGTTTGCGCATTCGCTGCTTAAAAGTTTGCAGCACCTGACAGCCTGCTCCGCTGCTTTGCGTTACGCCCGCTGCGGCACAAGCGCTCCCGGACGCGCCGCACTTTGTTTAAAAGCACACTAACTCCATGCATTAGTGTAGTAGCACTCACACAACGGCACGTAACGCTGTTATGGACGTCTGGGAATGCACCGACTGCCAAAAAGAACAACACATTTTTTCCCCGGTAATCTCCTACCTTTTCCTCCCTCTGCTCGAGCTCCGATGAGACAAGTTTAATCCGTCTGTGCGAAAAGTTTTTTTTTTTTTTTTTAATTATATTCCTCTGCGGACTCGGCGTAAAGAGGGCCAAGCCTCCAGACAACCTTCAGATCCATCGTTTTCTTGCTCTGCAGAGCGACGCTCCTGCACACACACACACTCTCTCTCTCAAACACACACATACACATACACACATACACATCCACAAGGCTCTCACGCAGCCAGCCAGCCTGTTCGCTCCAACAGGCACCTACAAGTAAACCGAGCCCCTCGAGCGCTGACATCATGAGTCACTATGGTAACTGTGACTCCACCCCAGCCCGGAGCTGAACTTACCTGTCTGACTACCTACATTTCTCAACAAACTCTTTACCCTTTCCTCCATGCATACTGCGTAAAACCACAAATGCATATAGATTTTTTTTTCACAGCCTGTTGATTGATGATTGATTGAATATGTGCACATGAAACCTTAAACTACACACACACACACACACACACACACACACACCGAGTTGATAGTATCACCAACCACCCTGCTTACTTATGCAAATTCACAGAGTTTATGATCAGTGTAGCACCTCATGAAAAAAAAGGGTTTGCTTTGCATGTGTGCAAGGTTGTGTGGGCTGATCTGAAAACAGTCAAATGCAAAATCCCTCTTGACTCACACAATGTGCCTCGAATCATTGTGTGTGAAGCTCCCCCGTGGCTCCGTGCCAGTCTCACCATTACCTCAATTGTTTTGGCCACAAAGCGAGCTTGCCCCTCCCTTTTGTCTCCCCTGACCCGGAGCAAACAAACAGACAATGACCAGGTGAGGCAAATGTCCACCTTCTGACTCCCTCTGGGTCGCCCTCCCCCCATCAATTTACTTGACTCACAAAAGGTGAAGCATGGGAAGACTTTGTAATCAGTAAAAGCTTCAAAAAAAACACACACACCAAGACATGTATACTTTAAACATGACATTGCAGTTTAGAATACACACACAGTCAGAGGCTAAAAGCAGGTCAAATTATGGTGATCGAAACATGGTTGGGAGCGTGTCGACAATTAGACCTGTTTGTGGTTCACATGTTTTCTGCTGGTGTTTTACGGCAGCAGTGGGAGGGAAACGAGACAGGGAGATTTATTGGACAGACCTCGTTTTTAACCTGCGGCAAAAAGGCAAGAGGAAATAGTTTTGCGGTTGCACTGTTGCTTCAGTCTGCAAAGGAAAACAGAAATACCTTCAACTCCGACAGTGGACAGAAGGACTCAGACTTTAACATGAGATTCTGTGGTCATAAACAGAAATAATTACCTGAGAATTTGCACTGTCACTCCACATCTGTCTTTGTTATTGTCTTCCTTAACAAGGAAAATATGTTTTTTTGCATTCTGCAGACTGCTGGACGTGAAGATTGATAAATCTTAATGGTAAATAGGCCTATGAGCCTGGAGCAAACAGTTATCTCAGCAAAAAGACAGGAAACAGGGGAAATAGAGTGTGAAGCTCTGTCCATTCGGGCAATATAATCCATGTTGCAGTACCTCAAAAACCCACAAATTAACATGTTGCATCTTGTCTGTCAAGCCAAGTTATAGTGTATAAAAACGTATAGTGTATAAAAATGAAGAGATGTTAAACAGGGGGTTGAAGGTACAGTGTGTAGGATTTAAAGCATCTAGCGGTGATGTTCAGATTGCACACGAGTGAATGCAGGAGAAAACTACAGTAAAAGGTCCAATAAAGGGCCAGAGTTTGGTTTGTCTATTTAAAAAAACTAAGCTAGCTGCCTGCTTCAGCTAGCCTACATTTGTTTTCCATCTATGTCTCTGCAAAAAAAAGGCGAAATATTTCTCAAAATGTCTCTTTTACAATCATTTCAGCTTATCTAAACTGCTAGATGTAGAATTGATTTGTATAGGACTGAACTGAACTAGAATATTATGTGCTCTAAGAGGCTTTGTTGACCACTCACAAGCAGAGGACTGAACTAAAAGTACAATCCAGGATATACTATCACTGTTTGAAGTTTACTTTAGGTTTCGGTTACATATTTACACATCCAGTGGATCTGGAGCAAGAGGTAGCATACAGACTTTTGCAAGAAATGTTGATTGGACTTCAATACATTCAACACAAAAAACAACTTTCTTTTGCTGGAAACAAGTTGCGTGCGTCTGCAGGCTAGTAAACAAAAACAAGGCTGCTGAAAAACACTAAAACACTCCAGAGAGATTAGAGATACTGCACTTTTAAGGACTACACTTTTTTACATTGTGCTTAGTCTTTTGATTCCTTTTTAATATGGGTCAACTTATTAGGCTGCTTTCTACTATTTGTTATTTTAAACTGGATCAGTCTGAAATGAAATAAACACAACAACAGATTTATAACTCACATCATCATGATAAACTACAGTCCAAACAAACAACAACATTACACACTCAGGCCTCTTTTCAACCCACTGACCTGCTCCCGCAGCCTCTCCTGGTGGCCCATGATCGCTGAGGCATGATGGGGGTATTTCTGCTTCAGATGCTCCAGGAAGGCCTCCCTCTTCTTGTCCATGTCTGACGGCTGCATAGCCAGGATCTCTCGGGAACCGCGTGCTCCCCCTAAAGTGTGCCTTCGAGGGACAGTGCGGCTGCCTTTGGCGTCCCCTCTCGGAGCGGCCGTCCCATTTGGGGACGCCTGTCTGCGGCCTACGTGCTCGGCGTCCTCTGGGGAGGTTACCTTCAGGTTGCTTTTGGTTTGTTCTGAGGGGACAGAGGGGACACGGGGTCAAAACACATGTGCTGTACTCATGTTTTGACATCAACAACAAGTGCGTGCATGGATGTTATTTTTCCATCGGTCATTAGGAGGAAATGTCAGGGCACATTGAACCTTCTGAGAGTGAAAACTGTGGGGGGTCATTGTCAGGTCCACAGTAAGCTCTTCTCTTTTACTGCAACATACTGCTTGTGAGAAAGTAGGGAAAGATAAAACTGAGTTCGTATTTAAAGGGATGTTAGGCTAAAATAAACATCACCTTGATACACAGTTGGCCCAGTTCATTTGAAATTCAAGCTGTTTTACATTTCAGAAATAAATCCACAATTAAACGTGACAGACACAATTCTGGTGATGAAGGACAATGAATTCAAACAGCTGTTCGGACTCACTTCCTCTCCAAAAAAAGGAAAAAAAAAATCAAGGATATCTATTAATGTAAGGAGACATAAAAAGGAAGACTTGGAAATAAAATCCAGAGCATCTGTTTAAACATCCAGAGCTTTGCAACATTTTTTAAAACTGAAAAGAAACTGTTAGATGCAATAAGCCAAAAGAGAAATGTCTCTTTCTTTTACAGCTGTGCTCCACTTGCTTACAGCATTACATCTGCATTAACATGACATTAGGCATGTTTCTGATAAAAAGCACACTTCTATTGTAATTGGCAGATGTTCCTTTTTAATCACATGTGAAAATACTTTCTGCGACAAAAAAGATGGTGTTGAGGATGAATATTTGATTTTAGGGCAGAAAAGTGATAAATTAACACAACTGCCTCAGGCAAATGAACATCTTTGCACATCTTTGTTATCTTGTCTTAAATCAATCACGGCCTGAGGGATACAATCCATCAACCTGAAAGCTTTTCCATGAGATTCGGCAAAAGAAGAGAAGAGAGGGAGGGGGGGAAAAAGGGGGAAAATATGGATGACAGCAAAGGAGGAGAGCTGCTCAAGTGTGAAAACAGAGGGGAAAGATGCAATAAAGCAGGCTGATCTGCCGCCTTGTTTTCTAGACAGGCAGGTAGAGCTTTAATGTGTTCCTTTCAGAGGGTAATGGTGGAAAATAAAGGGTCTCTTATGGAGTTCAACTCCTCAACAGTTGAAGGAGGATATTTCAAGGGATTTGCCGCTATTTGGTAGGTGGTTTATATGGCTTTCCTTTTCTTCTTTGAAAGCTTGCAAGCACGCTGTGAGCCATAGATGAGAAAAGGATTTCTTGTTTGCCTCTCAAAGACATGTTAGGACTGAGTCAGAGGTCGCTTCATTGATTTAACTTAGCGCAGCAACTTGGGACGGCAAAAAAAAACCAGACGTGTTTTGTAGCTGCAGTGATTTAACCTCTATTTGTTTTCTGTTGCCGTGATATTTCTGACCGCTCAGTTTCTCCTCCGTGTCTTTTAATCCAGAGTTTTTGTCTGTTTCATTTCCACTTGCAGAAATATTCGCGAAGGCACAAACAGCAGGCATTAGTTTTCATAAACACTAAGTAGCTGTACGTCATTATCAGGCTCTGTCACCATCAGCTCAAACCCCCACCCTGCTCAAGTTCAGAGCTGCACTAGTCTCACGTACTTCCAATCCTATTTTTAACACCCAAACACAGTTTCCCCACTGCGAACCAAATTACACTCAGCAGACACCGAGGACTCAAACATCCAAAAAGAGCTAAATTAATTTACGACTGTCATGTCAGAAAAGCTTATTACCTTCCCCGAGTGAACAATCTTTGTCTTCATCTGCTATTTCCTCCTCCATTGCACTCTGGGACAGACACACGGACACAGTGACGGTGAAAGAGTGAGGCTCGCTGCCTGCTCACAGATTCCAGACGTAGCTCACGTGGAAAAAAGGGGGCTTGAGATAGGCCCTGCCCCACAACCCCAGGATAGACTGGTGGGGATTTAGAAAGTCAACTGCATTCCAGGACACAGAGCGACTGGCCCCCTCACCCTCAGGCTAAAGGCTCTCCAGCTACCATCGAGTGGTCTCTGACTGAATGCAAATGTGTGTGAGAAAGGCAGACAGTCGGGCATCGCAGAGGAAGACACTGGCATGAAAGGATTATCTCTTAAAAACTGAAGCCTGAGACTAACAGGTGTCAGTCAAACCAGTCTGACGCACACACCTATACAGTATACACACACACATCTACACACAGTCAGGATTTTGCAAGCCTCTCTTGTTTAACCATCTCGCCCCTCAGAGGGGCCCGCCAGACATTAGCATGCATCCAAATGTGTCATAACCTACTTCTGAGCCGCATTCAAACCGCTCTCAGCGCACGGCAGCCAGCTAATATGTGATCAAGTTATCTGATCAACAAGACAGACTAAGACAAGCGTCAATCCTGCAGGCGGTGTTGTTTCTAATTAGGAACCTCGCGGGAGACAACAAAGTCTTTGTATTTGCTGCTATATTAAGTTTTACAAAAGGCAATACGGCTCTGTTTGCCTGACAGACGGCAAACATGCTCACCGCCCCCCTTTCATATATTGCGCAAACATGTCAGTAAGTACATGTGGATAGCTGATATATTTGTGTTTATCCAGAGGACGATGGGGGTGATGGGCTGCGATTCCGCACTAGATCATGTCTCTGCAGCTGCTGATGTGAGTGACCTGATCTCAACGTGCAAGAAGGAGGTGCAAATTGGCATACGTTAACGGGAAAACGTGAGGGGATCAATGGCCTAGTTTGTGGGCCATGTAATTGAAAGTGGTGGAGTGAGTGCATGAACTAACACAATGCAGCAGCTGATGGATAATGTCTAACATATGGAGACAAGTCATGCCTCCGCCCACTTTCTGTCTGCATGCGCTCGCTCGCATGCTCACACACTTAAACACAATAGGCAGACAGTTTGCAGGCCAATAGAGAGGGATCACATCATCTGATTACACTATGAAACTAAGTTAGCCTCATGCTATGGTTATTTTTGTTACGCAGTTAGCTTAAAATGTGTCAAGAGCTGCTAACTTTCTGGTTGGACAAACTTTACTTTAGCTGCCTCATCTGCATCTGCATAAATTAGTAATTTCCTGTGTTTACCTCCAATGAACACACTGCAGTCACAAATGTCTGTATGAGAAGATGGTGAGAGTGCGAGTTTTAGTAAAAAACAGTATTTCATCTGTTTGTGTCAAAGTGGGCAAAATAGAGTAAGAAAAAAGACCCATTAAACTACAAAACAGTGAGGGTGCTGTGAAAGTACCTATATTGTGTTTTACTGACTGACACACAACAACAAAATGAGCCCAAAGTCACCATTAGCAATGTTTTACTGTTGAGTTTCTCTGCCTAGTCATTTGGCAAACATACAGCTATCCTTAAATATTTATACATTTTCAGTGAAAATGACATTCAACTTAAGGTGAACTCAAAGTTTAATATACCAGAAAGGTTTCTGCTTTTGCTTGAACTTCTACGTTAAATATTTCACAGTATACAATCCAAAGTCGACTCAAAGAGTGTCAAAAGTGGTGTGAAATTTGAAATATGAAGCAATGCCACTGGAATGCTTCAGTTCGTCTTTGACGCTGCAGTACGTGTCGGTGCACTGACACGTACATCATCACAACCGACCAGCAGGTCAGCTCTGCCAACCCCAAAGTCATAATTAAAGCAGCTCCTTCAAACCAACAATTACATCCTGTGGTCCGAACAACCTGACTGGCTGCAATTTTACTTCAGGCTTTCCAGACCAAAAAGACCTCCTTCTCGCAGAGTTTCACAGGAGATCTGCAGCCAAACTGTTTATCGCTCCAACAGCTCAAGAATGTCATTCCTTTCTTTTGCAGCTGCCCGTGTTGAGTAAATGATGGTCCTCTCCGTTGAAAGACAATATAAAACATTCGCCCACAAACACCCAGGTCTTATGGGGAGCAGGGCCTCCTGCTGTTTGCAGTTACTCTCTGGTTGTCACTTATTTATGGAGGAATTTATCCTTGTGTGCACTCCCACTCTCTTCTACTTATTACTGTCCCATAACTATGCAGTAAGATACAAAGCCTTGTTGTGTGCAATAAAAGCAGGGCCCACATACCCTGCAGCCATGCACAGCGCGCACACACGACAGCGCTGGTCCACTGTTGAGTATCTGACAGTATTTTTATTATGTTACACTTATCAGGGTTGGGATATCAGATGATCCGTTCATGTGGAACTGAGCCGAGTGTACAAAGAGGATCTTATTTAAATATAATTAGAATAAATTAAGCTTCTAATACACTGCAATAATATCCAATTTAAAAATGGTGTAGAATGTTACTGAGACTCACAATCGGGTTTGAAAATACTGCCAGTGGGCTGAAACAATAATGACCAATTTGAAGGTTTTTAGACACACTAGAAGGGTGGCGGTCTGTTGGTCTGGCAGTCGAGCACTTTGGTCTAGACTGAAATATTTTCACAAATATTAGCTTGCCATGAAATCTCATAAAGTCATGCATTTCTCCTATGAATCCTAATGGCTTTTCTGATGACTTTTTTTCCTCTAGCACCACTATTAAAATTACATTTGTGAATTTTAATGAAACATCGTGACAACTATTGGGTTGACTGTCGGGGTTGGATTTCGATCATCACATTAAGTTCAGTTTAAAGATTTGCAGTCACTTCAGTTTTAAAATCCTTCACAATCACTTCGCTGGTAGGCTACATCAGTAAGCTAACACATCATAACTGCTTTAATGAAAGCATTTCCCTCAGGGATTAATAAAGGACCTGCCTTTGTAAACCACTTTTTTTTAGTTGTGCAAACCATCAAATGTTCACTTTAGCATCTTTAGCAAATGTTAGGATGCTAATCCACTAAAACAAGATTGTTTACAAGGCAAATGTCACAGTCTCTCTCCTTGCTAATAGCATGGTAGCACTGTCATCATAAGCATCATAAGTTAGCACTCTTAAAAAACCTTAGGTAGACACCAGTTTTTTTGTTTTACAATGAACATGTATTAAAATCAAATTAATTAACATCTACAATATCAAAATTTAAGTTTTGTGTAAAGTGAAACATGTTTTATTGTTGATAATCAACATTTTACAACCCAAGAATTAATGTTTTCTCATAAAACTGAACAAAAAACATGGATGTATTTTTCCAATCTTCTGCAACAAAAAACTTTTGTTTTTCCCATCAGTCATCCTTCCTGTGTCGGACCAAGACCACCTGATTTTATGCCCTTTACTTATCATGTTATTCTGCTACAGCTGGTGCTGCACACTCACTCTGCCATGATACAAGGCTAATACATGTGAGTCTATGGAGGTGACCTGCTGTTTAGAAAAAGAGGTTGCCTTTTAACACCAACTTGTCACTCATTGCTGATTGGACAGGTAAGCTCTCTCTATGCAGGTAACTTACACCAGAGTTCGAAAAATGCCCCTGCAATGCAGCCTGGCCACATTTTTCACACCAAACACACACTCACATGCACACAAACAGACATTTGTACACTGACACCCGCACGCAGGAAATATCTGGCTTCCTATCTGAGTATCTGTTTCACTCTTTGCATGTTCAAGTCATAAAAACTACAATTTTCAGGCACGTCAACACCTCTGAATTTTGCACACAATGGGAAAAACAGGCCTTGTGTGGAAGTGATTCCATACGAAGGGGAGGGGAAAGTAGAGGCCCTTCATATAAAGGCGGGATTTCATTTCTACCTTTGCCCAAGGCACGCCACCGAGGAAAACTGTCAACACATGAAATCCACCAATCAGAGCCCATTGTAATCAAGACGACCTTTACCCCCAAGTCCCTTGCTCCAATGGGCTGTGGATCAGAGCTGCTTTGTTATGATTTGAGAGGGAGTTTCAGGTCAGAATGTCATATTTCCTGCAGAACAACATGCTGTTATGATCACTTTTTTCCTCCTATGCTGTATTTATACAAAATTGACCTTAATAAATTCA
>JAPZDY010000013.1:7915009-7936396 GCA_029783645.1 Ctenochaetus hawaiiensis | reverse complement strand
AATATGGTTTTCAATTTTCTGCTAATTTTGAAATTCTTGTAGTTTTATTGTGCACTGTTTTTGTTTTTTGTGTTGTTTTGGACAAAAATACCTGGTCATAATCTCTTCCCTAATGACTAAACCGCCTCCTCATCGACATGTTTATATGACTTGCTTATTTAAGACTATGCACAAGAGAGCATTCACCCTGAGCTGTGGTATACATTTCGGACACTGGAACTTTTCTGCTGTGAACTACAGTGTAGACAACAGACATAACTGTTTCCCAACTGTCTCTTCTCTGGCTGTCCTCCAAATTAAAGCTGTCCACTCCTGCAGAATTAAAATTTAATAAAATGAAGCGCCACAAAGAGAGCATTATACCTGCAGAGCTGACATATAAAATCTCATTAGTGTCTCAAAAAGTCACCAAGATTCTTCTTCTTCTTCTTCACTTTCTTTCTGACCCTCTTTCCCATATACCCTCCTTAATTTAATGAGGCATCTCCCATGATGCTGTGCTGCTGTTAATGAACACAGGTCCCCACCCTGTTAGTAAGGCCACAGCAACATCTGTCTCAGCTCAGACTTGCAGACCTCTGTGGTACTGATTGCACTGCATCTTTCAATTAAAATAGGTGTATTTATGCCTGGATATGTACAGTAAGAATATTTGTGTGTGTGTGTGTGTGTGTGTGTGTGTGTGTGTGCGTGGGTGCGTGGGTGTGTGTGTGTGTTTGCGTGTCGTCAGATACACAAGCCTGTCCACATGTAGACTTTCCACCCTGATGAAACTTTATAAACAGAAAACCTGACAGGCAGTCAGCCAAAAGATATGAGTTACAGACATGTGGTCTGGTGGTGTGTGTGTGTGTGTATGGGTGAGTGTGGGTGGGTGTGTGTGTGTGTGTGTGTGGGCGTCAGTGCTAGGAATAGTACTAGTGGTGAGTTGAGTGGATGTGCTATCAAAACAGCAGATAATGTGACAACTTAACATTGCAAAATAAAAGTTAAATACATATCTATCACACAGGAGACACCCAGGATGTTCAAGTAAGGCTCTGCACGTTAGATTGACTCAATGAAGCATGCAAAATTGATTTTAGCACTGCTTTACCCCCCGAGTGGAACTGTTTATTCTGAGTGGGCGAGACTTGTAGATCTTTAACTTAAGTGATACGTTAATACCCCTCCTACTGAAGTGACTGCAACTTCGATAAAGTTTAACTCCTAAACAGAGCCTTTCTGTCCCTGTGGAAGTAAATAATACCCAGATCCTGGGTTAAATCCCTATAAACATGTCTGAAAATCAATCGTTTTGCTCTTGTTCTTTCTCTGTCCTCCTCATCCCCCCCTTACTCTTCTGCTTTCTCTTCCACGAGCAAAGCAAACAACTGGAGTGGAGCTAAGAGACGAGCTGCTGGCAGAGCAGACCTGGTTTCTGATACCTCCCTCTAAGACAGCCAGAGGACAACTCAAACAAACAGCTCTGTTTATTGGCCAGCTCCACTCAGCAGCACAAACACCCTGTCTGTCTGCTACCCCTCTCCGACACATCATCAGCACCGGATCAATCCCAAGCAAACAACTGCTTATTGCTGCTCTGCACTGAACAAGTTGTTGCTACTTTTGTGGTGCACCCTGTTTTTACCACACCAGGGGGTGCTGTTGAACATGCACCAGGCATGTTGTGCAATGATCAGGAAGAAAATATGGAGTGTTTGCCTGTGGATGCGAGTAAAGGACGAAGATAGTGCTTGTGTGTCTCCTCGCTCTTGCACGAGGAAATAAGCTTGAGAATATTTTCTTTGTCATTTATTAACTGAGACACTAAGTGCTGCTTAATGAACCGGTGTGTGTCTCTGAGTGCAGTTATGTGTGTGTTTGCGCACAAGTGCACACGTGTTTGCCAGCAGAGCCCAGCAGTGTGTACACTTCATTAACTCGTGGCCGGAGTAGGTGTAAGTCAACCTAGCCACCGGCTCAGATGTCTGCTGGTCTCCTGTGACAACCGTCTCTCGGCCAACAGTGAGGCCGGTGGCGTCCTGAGGGGAGAGGATGGAGAGATGCTGAGAACAGCTGCAGCTGGGAGGAGGGGGACATCCACCCAGGAGCCACAGAGGAGGAACATGCAACCACTTCTTCCCTGCTAAAAGGGAAACTTTTCCTTTTGGAATCCGACTCGCTCCGAGCTTCCTGCAACAACCTCCCAAGGACCAGAATCTCCAGGTCCTCTCTCCGAATAAAACACAATGGTGCACTGGGCTAGAAAATGTTCATCACAGTTAATTTAATAGCACCAAGTCTCCAGTGTGAGGACTTATCTGTTTAACAGCCTACCAAGTGTAACCAGAGCTTGGAAATTTTTGATACTAGTGTCGATTTGATACCTGAGTTTCATTTCCGAAAGCCAAATAAAATCTGAGCATTATAACTTTGATGCAGGACTCCTGTATTTATAGAAACTCCAGGTGTCATGGCAGGATGGGCCTCAGGAACTTAAAGCTTTCCTTTCCTTTTTCTGTTGGTGAGACTGATCCTTTGAGCCTGTAGCTGCCTCTCATCATCTCTCTGCTGAACTCTGGCCATGTAATGATAATTTCACAGTGGACACTAGCTTTGCAGACAGTTTTTTTTTGTACTGCAAGCTGTCCATCACGCTGCAGAATGTTGCTGAAGTATTGCAACACGCATGAAGTGAGAAAAAGTCTCCGACTCTCCAACTGTGTGCTTGTTGATAAGATATCGCTTATCTGCTTTGGCAAGTTTTCTGTGTCAACAAATTCGAAACATCTGCACAAAGCAGGAAGGCACTTGCGATATCAACATGCATACAAAAACACAAACAGGGACGTAAGCACAGGCACATACACTATTTACTGTAGACAGAAAATAAAGCTTACTTTACAGTAACAGAGTTAAAACACTCGGCAGCCCTGCTTTTTGTTATCTGGTGATAATTCGATTAAAATGGACACGTTTTAAGACAGATGCACATTAAGATTCAACAGATATATCACAGCCAAATCCTATGCAGTTTAAAGCAACTTTTGTCCCCTTTGCTGCAGTGAGTTAACTATGCATTCAGCCTGCACATGGCTTCCATTTAAATATGTCTTTCAATATGCCTGCTCTCTCACAAGTTTATTAAAAAGTGATTGCACTGCAATTGACTCTCTTCATAGTGATAAGCAGCTTAGGGCCAGGACTTGCCAGCCAGTCAATCATGTGTTCCTCACTTTCCTCTCTGCACTGCGTATCTCTTCCTCTCTCTCTCTCTCTCTCTCTCTCTCTTTTTCTCTGCATGCTAGCACAGCGTAACCTGCGCTAACTTAAAGCTTATTACAATGCAGCAGCTCAGGAATGCAATGAAAACGAAATGTGTTGTTGAGCCAAATAAAACCAAATCAGCATTTGTCACACAGCAAATTCACTGTGTGACATTAAGGCTGGAGAATAAAGGTATTATTTCAAAATGTGTTGTTCAAACACATAAAAAAAAAAAACTACTCAGATTGCATTTTATTCTCCAAGCGGACAAAGCTAAGTGTTTGCATCTGTGCGTGTTAGAGAGCTGATGAAGTGAGTGGCTCCAGCTTGCTTTGGAGAGGTGCTGATAAGTGATGCAGGTGGTGGAGGGATGTGAAATGGGCCCTGTGGAGGAAGGGGGGGGGGCACTCCGAGGATCCTGGGAACACTTGTTCCTCTGTCCCAGTCTTTATCTGTGAAACCTGCTGCGAGCTGTCCGTGTTTCCAGGCTCTGACTGTGTGTTCAGGTATGGACGCTTGTGTGTGTGTGTGTGTGTGGGTCAGTGGGTGGACTGAGTCCAGGCTTAAGGCTCTGTGGAGCAGAGGGGGCTGGGAGGTTTCTGAATGTGGACCAGCTTGGCCAGACCCATTCAGTGGGAGGAGCAAATGCCTTAATGCATAAAAGTGTGCATAAACTGTGACGGTGCAGGCTAAATGCATTCTTTCCCCTCAATACTTTGTGTTTAGATGGTAATATAAATGATCTGTGGACACAATACACACAAAAAAGGTTTGCAGGGGTATGTTACGATTTCCAAAAACTGTATGAGGACATCTTAGTGGAATCACAAGAATGCAGGTGAGCAACTTGGGTAGAATGAACGAAGAAACAACACAAGTTTCATTTTAGGCAGGTTTCGGCTACAGAAATGTTTTGCTTTCAGTGGAGGTGCCTGTAAAGTTTAATAGTTGCACCACAGTGGGGCTGTAATGCACACCAGGCAAGGATCAGGTCACAGGGTGAATGGATGGCAGAGCAGTTTCCAGGTGGGAACAATGTTACCTCCACAGCAGCGCCGGTGACTGATTTTTACTCACACGAAACAGTCACCTGGCATCTTGTTGCCCTCTTGTGTTATTGGCCTCTGTGCTGTTATTTTTTTTTTGCTGCGGGTATAAAAATGTCACATTTTGGACCTGATTTAACACCAAACCATACTGTTCAACTCATCTCCCCTGCAGCACAGCAGGGTCATTTAACAGCCTTCGATATAAAAGTTTAAGAGGTGATGCAACAGGCTGGTTAAAGCTTTAAGTGTCTTAACTAAACTTGCGACTTTAGAGCTGCTCTAAGTTATTTTACATCGATTGTAACTGTCTTGCAAATGAAAACTTATAGGTTAACTGCCTACAATAGTCAGTGTCCACCTGTAATGAAATTTTCCCGCTCACTCATGCTCACTTTCTCCAATTTCGGTCACAATGCTCTACATCGAGGTCATAGATTTTAACCATGTATTTTGAATGTAGAGCATTGAGTTCTTTGCACAGGTCAGCTGTGCAAAGTGATGAAAAGGGGCCACTGTTACCGTCCTAAAAGACAAGAGTCAAAGTGAATTTAAAAAGTCCCATCGGCATGACCTCCCTCATTTGAAATGGATGCTTAACACTGCACAGTCCGTACCGAACAGAGTAAAGTAGAAACTATTCATGTGGACAGGCACAAAGCCTTTCCTTCATGTGCTATTAAGTTAGTTAAATGCTAACTCCCTTGGGGCTAGATTTATAAAGCTCTCTCCGCTTTGGGAGAGTCAGCTCTGCTTACCCTTTGCTCCGTGGCTGGGACAGGAACAGGTCTGAAATATATTTGTTTTAACACGAGTCTAAAAATAACCTCAGGAAAAAAAAAAGCACACAAGACACATCGGCTCCATGATTTGAGAGGAGGAAAAGACATTTTCAGAGATCCCACTTTTACAGCCGGAGGAGCTGGCCAGACTATACCGGCCTCCGAGTTCTCTGATTGGTTATTAATGACATCATCCCCAGGGCTAGTTCTCCTCCCAGTCCGACGATGTCATCAGTGCCGAAGCATCTCAGTGATGTAATGCAGGGAGGGCCATGACAAGCACTCAAGTAGCACTCTTTCTTTCTGCCAGTGCCTTCCTCTCTTTTCCTCATCATTTCTCCTCTCTCCATCTTCATATTTTCATTACGCCTTTTCTGCCCATCAGCTGCATCCAGATAAAAATCCCTTCCCACCTGTTTATTAGCGCTCGAATACAAGGAGATTTGCAGTTAAGCCTTGAGCTATTAAGAGCTTTTTAAATGGCTACTGAAGAGATGAAGAGAAATGACACAAGGAGGAGATTTACATTTCCTAATCCTGTCTGTGTCCTGCAGCTGTAATTAAAATATGGATCAGAGATCAGGGCCATTTTTTTTCCCACAAAGTGTGAGTAAAGACTTTAAACCCCAGGTGGGCATGACATCACTAAGTTGCAGATATAACCGCTCTGCAAAAAAAAAAGGAGAGCCCTTTAAAACACTTTGAATCATACAACTACAAGTTAGAGGTTGAGTATCGGTGGTGATGGCTTCCCCATGACACTCTTAACTCAGAAAATGTGAGACAGCACACTTCAACAGGAACACACACAAATGTGTAGACCCACATTTGAGAGTTATGTCAGTTTGCTCCCATTCGATTTATTCAGACCACTTCATCTTTTTTTGGCAAGTCCCTCACATCTGTTTTTTAATCACAATTTGTGATATGGTGTGCATGCTTGTGTGTGTGTGTTTGTATGTGTGTGTGTGTGTGTACATACGTGTCCTGGGCAAACATCCAGAGCTCAAGCAGATTAGTGAGGGGACTCTACCCTGATCAAAGCAGCACAGAATCCAGCTTACTGGGACATAGTGTGTGTTACACATAACCGCCATTGGAAACGATACTGCGGGCCTACGTGCTGCAAAACCCTCACAGACCGGCGACTGCAGTGCAGCACAGAAACCCCCGAAAGGGAACAATTTAAGAAATCTTCTTATCATCTAGACAAAAGGAAATCAGGGAACTGACACTCAAGCCAAGTGCCGTCATCAAGAGTGAAGTGTGCAGCTGCACCATTGAAACTGTTCTGGCTAACAGTCCAAAGAGGATCTGCTAGATGCTGGAAGAGCATCGAGGAGAGAATTTTAATTTTCGGTTCAGAGTTTAAAAACAAAAGAAAAAAAAATGATGCCCAATACAGCAGAATAAAGCAAAATTCAAACACTCTCTGGGTCTATAAACTCCAAGAGCTGTGTGGCATCTCTCCTTTTTACTTCATGTTTGCAAATTAAATTTTTTTAGACAAAATAAGCAGTTTAAAGATTAACCATTTTATTTAAGGTCCAGTGTGTAGGATTTAAGGGAAACTATTGGTAATCATCTGAAAATAAGAATCACTGTTCTCATTACCTTAAAATGAACCTTTCAGATCTACAGACTGAGCAGTCCTCTTTCACAGTCGGTCATGTTGCATTTCCATGCTTCTACAGTGGCCCAGAGGGGACAAACCAGACAGAGGCAATAAAAAGAGTCTTTCCTGTTTTAAGTGCTGTAGGTTTTCCTACACAGTTGGAGGCTAAAGCACATTCACGTTTTCATCACATCTTTAAAGGTGCTGAATCAATGCATTTATCCAAAAAAAAAGGATAGAAATAACAGTTTATGGATACAGGAGTTGTAACAGAGGATTATCAGCTGACTCTCCAGTTCCCTCGAACTTCACAGACAGTTTTAGTGCTGTTCTGTGTCTCCTGGATGTGCAGGTTTAAGTGCAGGTAGTAGGTTTAACTACGCTCTGATGGGCAATTTTCATAACTTTTGGCATCATGGTCTATACAAGTATAAGAGCATAATATAGTTCATACATTACAGATGAAACAGTCCTCAGTTACAACCTTACTTTTTTTTTTCAATGCCCACAAAACCTTGCTGCACATCTGCAAACTCAGCTCTGCGTCATGATTATTGGTCGACTTCTAATTGGGGCACACTGATGCTAAGAGAGACATGCATTATGGATGCACTCCCAGTAAAATCAGACTGAGATAGTGACTGTAATTAAGTCATTCTCCGGCTCCACAGAGAGTCCTCCATCAAACTGTCTGAGCTTGACTGAGACACCAAACGGGATTCGTCTGAGTCTAATAATAAAAGGCCTCCTCAGTCATGGCCAGGATCCGTTCGCCTGAGCAGCGTTTGGCTAAATTTACAGGAAGCTTTAACAGGCAGTAATAAGAATTGATATCTTGTGAATGTGAATAAGGCTTGTAAGGCACATTCCTCCCTTTGAGAGGCCTGTTGTATGACTGTTAGTCTGCTGGCTGCACAGGCAACCTGCCACATTTCATGCACAAACACGCAGATAGCTGCTACACTACCCTGCTCCTTCCCTCGGCTTCATTATGTACACAGTGAGATGGTTATTTTGTGATGCCTCTGTGGCTAACCACCGTCATCCACCACCTAATGGCTTTAGCATGTGCCTAGCAGCCCATTGGCTCCAGCGGTCTCAGATCTTGGAGAGCTGAAATGAAGCGGGGCATTGTTGTGCTGCTGCCGGGGGAGGATACACACTCTTTGAAAGAGAAAAAAAAAACCTGAGGGGAAGGAAACTTCGAAACAAAGTGCTAAGAAAAGGTGATAAAGGGCACAGGGGACGGAACTGTGTGTCGCTGTGTCGGGTAGACGTGTCCGTTAAGGGGCTGTTTCCCCTCTTCCTGCCATTATAAAAACTAATGGAAATGTTCAGAACTTCGTGGAATGTCCTGTGGCCTTGAATGTTAAGGTAGAAGCTGAGAGGGATCTTGAGGGGAATGGAAACTCTAAGCAAACCAATTACTGGCCATAGTTTCCCTCCATTTATGGGAAATGTAATGATAGTCTGGTAAACCTTAAGACTGCCCCATAATATAGATATTATCTGTGAGGACGAGCTTTAAAATATAATGTTTCTCAAGTCTAATGAAGGAGCTTCAAGCAAAAAAACGCAGATGAGACCCGCGTCACTGCTGGGCACTCTGAAATGGAAAATACTTGAGGCCTATAATGATTTGCAGCCATAAAGACTGCAAAAAATATGACTTCGATATTTTCACGCTTGGGATATGTTTAACTTTTATTAACACTCGCAAAACCACTGAACCATATTCAGGAGGTGAAGCAGAGAGATAGAAGACTTACTCGAACACTGAAAACGTCAGGTTTTACAAGATAGCCTTCATTACTCTGAGGGAAGCCTGGGGTGGAAGAGTTCACAGAGGTGTAAAAAGCTACAAAAAAAAACCCTTTCTATTGCTTATTAACTAAAAGAAACATAAAAAACATACATTTCAAAATGCCGCAGTCGGTCTCATATAAGCTCAAATAAACCTCAGTTTTCGCCCCAGAGCACATGGACATGAGCCACATCATGTGTGTGCCATATTCCTTCATTATGACAAAGAAGGGAATATAAACTGTCCTTGTGCCATGAACACTAGCGAGCACAACAATGTCTGTGACTGAAAATAGTCCCCAACAAGGACACTTGTTACAACTCGGAAATGTTTCCCATGAACTGCAGCATCCGGCTGTTTAAGGTCATTCAGGGAGCCTTTGAGGATCCATGTCTAGGATTTAGGAGGATATATTTCCAAAATATGGCGAACATTGAATATGATGTTCAAAAGTATGTTTTTATTGGGTATAACTGTCTGGAACAAGTTATTCTACGGGTTGCTGAGCTGAGAGATACTCACTCTGGTTCAATCTGCAACTTCATCACTAGATGCCACTAAAACCAACACACTGGACCTTTAAACTAGATATTTATAGACATATTTTTAAGATTTATGCCTTCAGTTGGAATGAATGGGCTGGCTGACTTGTCGAGTGATGAGAGATTGTTGTTGGCTTTGGTCTTTTCATTTGTTAAAAACCATGCAGATCATTGCCAGAATTATTTTTGACTGAAAGTCCACTGCCTCATCAGAGGGTTTTGTGAGGCTGTAATGTTCATTGTACAGAAAAACAAACTGCTGGTCAGAAAACTCCAAGTGCTGCACAAAGTGATATCATGGCCTGTTGACGGTGCTTCATCAAAGTTAACAAAAACTATGAAAGTCATGTGAAATTCCACTAGCAGGGCTAAAAATAAGGAAGAAAAAGTTATTCACTGCTGCAGCCATCACGTGTGACCAAATCTGTTATCAACCGCAGTGCGGATTTGAAGTTAAGAGGTGTCACACTTGTATAATCCTACAACTACTTAAATAAAGTCCTCAGAGTAAACAGATTTGATTCAGTGCCTTCACGTATCCATGCACGCTGCAAAAATAGCAACTTTCTGTGTATATCGCCGCATTTAGCCTGAAATGGTTTTATTTGATACTCATTAAAGTGCTCTGCTGGGCCTCTTTCCAGTATTTACATGGTCTAGTCTATTATCAGTCCAAGCAGGAAGGAGTTCTTTAAACAGACCAAAACAGGCCGTGTACAAGAAGAAGTCAGGTTTCCTCAAAACTTCCAACTCGAGGGCTCAGGTAGCTGCTGCTGCTCCCAGAATAGCCCGGCTTAACAAAAACATCCTGTGTGTCACAGGCTTGACAGAACATTTTCAGAAATAGGAGTTTAATAATCTCGAACCGTGGCCAAATGAGACTGTATGGAGTTGGTCAGGCATAGAGATAATTATGAAATCATGCCAAGATAATGAGTCATTAGCGAGCGGTCAATTCGGTCGATAGAGGACATCAAAACACCAACATCGGAGCAAAAAGGGCAAGACACAGCAGGTTGTTAAATCGGGCTCAGGACGGAAGTCTCATCCATATTTATCGGGATTAGGCAGCTTTAATACTCAAATTCAGGCTTTTCTTAATTAACAAACGCTTTACGGGGACAGAAAACCTCAAGTGCCTCATGCACTTTCAAAGAGTGAGAGTGATGTGAGTTAATTCAGGCCTGACACATCAGGGCGTTTGTAGATTAGTGGAGACAAAATTATATTTTGTTCAATCTCATTTGGCCGGAGCGGCGACTGATGGTGGACAAAACGTACGACTTCTGTTTATGCGTACGCGAAGGATGACAAAAACAGCCCTGGTATGTTCCTGCGAGTTGTGGGAGGCTCCACGTCGAACCGAATTCTTAGAGGAGCAGACAGATGGGAGAGGCGGAGGGATGTTTACACAGGGAGAAAAAGAGCTGGGGGGGTTAACAGCGACCGGAGAGTGTTAGAGCAGCGTCCGCTTGAGCCTCCATATGAGCCTGTGGGTGGGGAACATTTGTCTTAACCCCCACCTCCCCGTTTTTTCATTACTGCCAGAAAAAGAGGTCAAACAAATGACATCACTGAAGAGGTGGAGTTAATGAAGTGGGCGAAACTTGTAGACATCAGATGATTTTTAACTTTTGTGTCACCTAAGTAGGCCATTTTTTGTTTTTTTAACCAATGAGACTTATTTCCTGGGAGTCTTGTAGACATTTGTAGGTTCACCTAATGTGACTTTCCCAGCACGCTCTACATAAAAAATAACAGGGGAAAGAAAAATCTAATATTATGTCTTGGCAAATTTTCCATTCGCTCCACCAGCATCCGACATCACGACAGGAAGCATGATTTTTCTCTGTGGATAATCCTTGTCACAGTAAAGCCTACAGCAATGACTCGAGCGAGTGCTGAGGTCTAACGTAAGCCTCTACTGTTGCCCGACAGCACAAAACAGGCAGCATCATCTTTGTGTGTCATTTTTGGATCTTTTCAGCAAAATTTGTTCTGTTCTGCTTCAGATTTCTTCCAGTTCTTCCATTAAGGCCAGTGTGTGGATATCAAATGGAAAGGACATGGACACTGATGATGAGTTATCATTAGCTGAACCTACAAATCCTTGTCTTATTAAATCATTTTCTGCTGGTCTGTCATTATTTCTCTGTACAAGTCATACAAATGTTGACATGAGTCGCTGAGAGAAAGTCATTTCATTCGCATCTAAAAGGAGCCCCAAAAAATCTAAGTGTTTAATAGAAATGGCTTATCTTCCGCTCCTTTAAAGGGCAGCAAGATAAGGTGTTATACGCTGCACTTTCCTCCCTTCATCGCAGAAATAAAAGATTTTTCAAAGAGTGCCTTAAACTGCTCCACAGAAAATTATTTGGCTGAAAATTAGGTCAATTTACAGCAGGAAGGAGTCAATTAAAGTGATAAAAAGATTCTGTGTGATTACACCTTGCAATCATCCCCACCTCTATTAGTCTCGAGTTGTTTTGGCCATGAGCACAGCTCCTGGTCTAAGCTGCTGAAACGATAGAAGATCTTCCTGGAGGAGGAGATCAGTTGTTCGCAGCTAATTGAGAATATAATTTGCCTCAGGAAAAAAACTTTAAAGCTTACTGAGCAAAAAAACTGTTTAAATGATATCAGCAGTGGACAGTTTACTGTCCCAAAAAGCTGTAAGGTGACCCTGTGAAGAGAGTCAGGATTTATTAAACCGGGAAACCAACAAGTAGGTTGAGATGAAAACCAGAAGGTTTGTCACTTTAAAGGGTCAGTATGTCCAAATTAGAAAAAAAAATAGCCTGATGTTTCATGACTGATATTAAAAATGGCAGCTTGAGTAAAATCTTAATATATTTCAGTTATTTTTTTAGACCTTTCAGATGTTATCACTTGAATGACATTCACTAGAATTACCGCCTCCCACCTGTTTGCCTCTGAAAACCAGTCAAGTTGCAGTTTACATACAAGTCTGCCCATTATTTCAATAGTAAAGACTTAATAATAAGAGATTTTAATACCAAGATTGTACATGCTGTCTTCACTAAGAGACTGTTTTTACAGAAAAGTACAAAGGACTGATAGAGAGCTTCATCACATGGTGCACCAACAATGACCTGAAGCTCAATATCAGCAAAACCAGCGAGCTTGTGGTCGACTGCAATATTAAAAATACAGAAGCTGCAACAAAAAGCTACAAATTTTAAAAAAGCGGAGGGTTCACATTCATCTTAAAACCAGCAGGGAAAACCCAGATAAGTGACACCAGTTCAGCATCTGATCAAATGTGAAATATGATTATAATCTTGCCTTCTGTTTCTGAGTTACAATGCCAATAAGGACCAGAAAAATGTCTTTGCTGAACATCTTGATGTCACAGTGAAGCCGTCCTTTGACTTTTTGGACATAAAATGTCATCACTTCATCATTTTATCCTGTTGGACGTTTGTGTGAAATGTTGTCATAATCAGCTTATGAATTCTTGAGTAACGGCCAATAAGGTGTTTTTGTGAGGTCACAGTGACCTTTGACCTTTAGCCATCAAACTCTAATTAGTTCATCCTTTACTCCAAGTGGATGTTTGTGCTAAATATGAAAAAACTCCCTCGAGGCATTCCCAAGATAACGTGTTCATGAGAATGGACAAGCTGAAAACACTGAGCCCCTGGCGAAGACTGTCGAAGGCACAGAGGCAGAAAAAAATCTACATCTCCTTCCAGAATCAGAGTCTCTGCTTCTTTGGATGAACCACAAAAGATTTACATTCATTAAAGGACTTCCTTCATAAAAAATAAACATGAAACGAGTTGATATTGTGGTCTAAAATGAGCATTTTAAGTCAAATTTTGGTAAAGTGTCACTTTAATATTTGTAAGCAGGGTATTAAGAGCATATTTTACTCTCTTTCTGTATTTTTCATTTTACAAAAACCACGAAACAACAAGCAAATGCACTTTGGGGAGCTTCATTCAGGGGGAATGTCTTATCATATCCATAACTCAACCACAAGCAGGAGCTGAAATGAAAGCTCGGTAATGAGGTTTGATCAAACGCTGAAGCTCAATGAGACGTGGCGCATGTTGGCCGGGGGCCCAATGAGGGATGACGCTGCAGGCAGCTCGCAGGAGAAACACCTGCTCAGGCCTTTCTTCAACCCCCACAGCCCTCCTCGGCCAAATGCCACCGGCCCAGGTGTGTTTCCACCAGCTCAAATGTCCCGTGGCAGCCATCAAACTCCGCGAGCCCCCGGATTTGCATCAGCTACTACATATGGCCCAGGTTAGCTCTTGATCTCCTGCTCAGATCCAGACATGATGTGTTGTGTCTAGATACTGACGCAAGGGAGCTGTCCAGCCAGGTAATCAAGTGGTCAAGACGTAACCTTAACGTCCCGTAATGATATCAGACAAATGGAGACATATGGTCAGGAGCTACTGTGAGCGAGCCCCTGCTTGTAAAAACACTGCCAAACACACTGCGCCTCATATGCTAGCACTTAGACAAATAGCTTGGCTGAATCAAACTGGCAGCCAAAGCGCTGCCTTCCAGTTAATAACAGTTTCCTTTTGGTCTTGTGAGAGAATTGACAACTTGCTACATCAGCACAGCACAAAGAAAACTTGTGTGAGACTGTCTAGCGCTGTCAAAGAGCCGGAACGAGTGATGAAGGATGAGGTTCGGGGGGCTCTGGATGGGGTGCAAGGGTGCAAGCTCGTTTGTCTTTTTCTGACGAGGCACTCTTGTCCGACTTGTTTACCTTCCCTCTCGGCGGGGGAAGTGAAGTTGATATACTCATTGCTGAAAGAGACGCAGCAAATCACACTCATCACTGAAAACCTGACTGGTGAAAAGCAGGATTATGGAAAACATCACACACATGTTTTATTCCAGACTTTTGCAAAAAACGCTAATGAAGCTAGAAACTGGCAAATTTCAGGGCAGCCTAAGGATTTTACTTGTAAAAAAAAGAGCCAATTTAATGAGGGAATCTGGTTTTTAACAAGTATTTCTCTGACAGGGAGTTGCTTTTGCTGAGTATTTATTAGTTTAATCTCCTTTTTTTTGACGATTTTTATGCTGATTTAAAAATCAAGTTTGACATTTAGTGTGAATTATATCAAACACTTCCACATGAACGTCTGTGAATTAACTTTTTTTAAATTAATTTTTTTCCATTTGCTGAGCTTGGACAGGCCGGTCCTCTCCAGATGTAAATCTGCTCAACAGTGGAAAAAGTTAATAAAAGCAATTCCAGCACTTCTGAGGCACTCCAGACAGGAAAATGGGCTTGTTGAGACAGTAAGATACTTAAAATGCTACTTTTATTTGCAGTGCGGTGACAAACAAGTGAAATAGTGCTCACTAAAAGGCTTAGCTCTGAGATAAAAAGAGGTCAGTATTTACTACAGCTTACTTCTCTGCCTGTGAATCTATGTGATGTGCGAGTACCACAGTGTCTTTGAAGCTGCAAAACTCACAGTGATGTTCACTTTGAGAGGACGAACGCAGCATCTCCCCGTTGGGAAAAATTTAACAAACCATTTGATCCACAGAGCAAACAGCACCATACACGGGTAAATCTACATTAAATCTGATCTCCCATCAGCTTGCTTTCATCTGCAGATATCACTCCTCTGTGATCTTTAAAGGAGGACGCACAGCGGTCAGAATCTGCGACAATTAATGTAACAGATAGTTTGTGCAGGGACGGAGCTCTGTGAAAGTAACCCTTGTGTTTTCAAGTTCGGCCTCTCATGGTCTGACCCGCACCACTCATCTCCCCCATTAGCTTAATTAGACACAGCCACACACACATTAGATGGTCCCCCTTTCCTTTTTTTCTTTTTTTTTTTTTTGCTTCACACACTGAATGGCTGGCCGCAGTTCAAGGCACCACAAAAAAAAACAAAAAAAAAAACAAGCTATGCAAAACAAGCAGCTTTCAGAGCCAGAGGAAACCATCAGCAAACAGCACACACATTAAGAACACCACGCTGAATGCCATTCAAAAACCCTCTGGACTTGAAAATGACATGGCATGCAATAATAACAAGCCATTTCTGAAACCATGCAAGAATATTTGCCTCAGAATACATCAGTTCGAATCCACGGAGGGAAGATAGAGAGAGAAAGAGCAAAAAAGTGGGTGTTGTTTGTACTCATGTGATATGACTGAGCATCTGTGCATTTTGAAGTTCACATCTGTGTGACAGCATGTCTCTGTGTGTGTGTGTGTGTGTGTGTGTGTGTGTGTCCCTGTTTGAGATGCAGCTACTCACCTTTTTTTTTTTTCTTCTCAGGCTCTTTCAAATACAGTACGTCCTGACAGCAAGAAGAAAAAAGCCAAAGTCTCAGACGCAACCAGAGTGACTCAAACTAACGAACACACCACCGCCGCCGCTCACACCATCGCAGTCCCAAACTTTTTTCGCTCTCTCCCGGCGGATCCGCACACTTCCCCTAATCCCCCCTCTTCCCTGCCCCTCTCCCTCCCTCCCTCCCTCTCTCTCTCTCTCTTACTTCAGCACTTCCTGGGCTGCTGTTTATGCTCCAATCAGGCCATCCAAGGAACTACCGCTGCCCGTCCAACCCCCTCCTCTCACTCAGCCAGCAGCTATTGTTTGGTGGGGACTTGTCACATGTAGACGTCTGCTTCTGTGTGTGTGTGTGTGTGTGTGTGTGTGTGTTCCCTCTTGACCACGACCTGAAGCCTGGCTCTTCTCAATCCAGTATAGAAGAGGGATGTAGAAGTAGGCTACAAGCTGAAGATGGAGGATGGGTGCGAGGCTGGTAGGCTGCAGAAAAACACATGGAGGGGGCTTCCTGCTTGAATGTCTCACTGAGACAGATACACTTTTCCAGGCATGAGGGAAAAGGGGGGGGGGGGGTTAGCAGTATTGAGTAAGGGTTGGGGGTGTGTCTGGAACTTTCTCTCCAAATCCAACAGCTTGCTGTTACAAACCGCAACGAGGCTCAGCCCGTCGCGGCCCCCAGAGAGCCTCAGAGCTCCGTCTCCAAAACAAGGCGCCTTTCCCAAAGTCTGCCAAAAGTTTTTACCACGATACCTCAACCCCTTCTCCCAAAAGCCCCAGCCTCTAATTCACTGTCTCACTAAGCCAGCCAGACTCTGCCAGGCCGGCTCTCTCTGGATTTCTTTTTTTTTTGGTGAACTGAAAGAGGGTGGAGGTGTGAGGTGGGTGGGGGTGGGGGTGGGGGGGGGGTGGGGGGGGGTTGCAGGGTAGTGAGGTGAAAGGTGATGTGTGGGAGGAGGCAGGTTGACAGCAGCACACTGAGCTTTTGTTGGTGTTGTTAACAGTTCCATCGTTGCGTGATGGTAACACCTTGTGGACAGTTCAGACCGAACTGAGTGCTGGTGGAACTCAAAACACATGTTGGACTTTGTGTGATAAAACTTCCTGAAGCGAAAATGATGTTCAGAATTTAGGCGAAACCGTGTGAAGTGGATTTAGATGCAGTCATCTCTTCTGAAAGTCTCAAAAAAAAGAAGCTTGAAGGATAATTACAGGGTTCTTACAATTTGGGGTCTGGTAATTTTTTGGTTACGATAACACTGTTCTTGCTGAAGCAGCTACTGAAACTGTGATGACACGAGTACAACATAGTACAACAAGACTCAGATAAACAAGTAGTTATGAACCAGACAGGCTCCAAACATGCTAACAACAATTCAGCCAGATTGTCTGAACACAGACTCATTAGGCTTGGTTTGTCAACAGACTGATGGATGTTTAAAAAGGAACATCTGGGAAGCAATTTGTCTTGTTTTCTTCTTTTTCTCTTCTGAGTAAATTTGGCTGACGTGGAAATGTCTTAAAGGGGAATTCAGGCCATTTAACACTGTGCTGTCAGGAAGACGGGGGATTTAAAAGGCAACAGATTAAAAATCAAAAAATAAAAACTGATGCAGTGGATGCAGGGAGACCCCGACTTTTAATATGTGTTGACCAAAACACTTAATCCTTAATTCCCCATGATGCAACTTGTTAGCATCTTTCATTAGAACCTCCGTGTCTGGTAAACACCCTGATCTTTCAAACTCCAGATCCAGAGTTTGTAAAGCAGACTTCCTGTTTATCTGTCGTCTCCAAGCTGGATGGAGATGACCTTGATGACATCACCCGGTTTATTTTCGCTGCCTTTGGAGCTCTCCATCCAGAGCGACAGATGACATTCAATAAAAACCTTCACAGGCTGAGCAGTACTCCTTCTTATAAATAAACTACATTTTATGAGTTAAATCAGTGGAGTGCCCCTTTAAATCCCATATAACAGTCTGAGCACTGAGTATTTAACTCGGTATGACATTTTAGCAACAATTCTGCAGTCCAAGCAAGTAAAAAGCTGTTATTACAGATAAAAAATGATAGCCCAAATTATAAAAATGGGCCTTTATTTGTAATAAACTAGAATTATACTTAAACTAATCCCACTACGGGGGGGAGTCCAAACTTGAAATGAACAAACTACCTCTCTCTTCTGCTGTCTTATCCACTCTACTACTATAATCTGTCCCTTCTTCTTGTGTGAATGTGATTCATTCAGTCAGCCCATCAAGTCACACGGGCAGATTGGCGTGCGTTCGTGCCAGGTTTGATTCAGGAAACATTCGTCTCGTGTTGTTTAGTCTGGGCTCCATGTGTTGCAGTGTGAGGGCCGCTCCCTCCTCTTATGCACACAGGCAACAGAAAAGAAAAAACCCCACACTGACAGATGCAATGTGGACGCTCACCGCTGCGGCCCTTTGTTTAGGGGCTCGGATACACAAAACAACCAAACTACAAAGCGGCAGTCACTACAAAAAAACCGCACCGACGTGAAAAGAAAAATAAAAAACATGGCTCAGGTGTTTCAGCATGGAGGCTTTGTGCATCAGCATCTATTTCTTATGCTGCTTTAATCACATAATATAGGACGAGAAAGGGATGATGACTCAGAGCAAAGAGTCATTTATGGAGCATATAACAGGAGCCAGGTGCACTGAACTGTACACAGGGCAATATTTGTATAGTTATGCATGACAAACTTTATGTACATGCGCTGAATGAATGAATGAATGAATGCGTTTTGGACTCATGATGTCATGTGGCGGACGATATGCCTTGACATTGCTTTCTTCCTGCGTGAACAGTATAAACAGAAGCTACTTTGACTAATCCCTCAGTGCCAAATCCCTCCACTGCTGAAAAGAGACCCAAACAAAATGCAGAGGGGAGACAAAATAAATCAAAACATTTGGGAATTAACAGGGAGAGAGCAGGTGAGGATTACACCTGAAGCCATTCAGTTTGGAGCCTCAGCCTGTGCCAGTCTGCCACCGAGGAGCCGATCCTGCACTTACACAGTGAATGAGCCACCTGTGTGTCTTGGAAGAGACCGAACTCGACTTGTATAATATGACTTGAGTAGAATGACAGGCACTTTGCTTTCAGTGGCACAAATGGCAACAGATTCATGGAAAAAAAACAGTAACTTCAAAGTCAGACAGTGCTTTAAAAACTCAGTACTTTGAAAGACTGAAGGAAAAACTACTTCCAGGAACATATATGAAATTTAGTAAATATACAGTAAGTCACATCCTATAGAGAGTTGAGTTGTGACAACCTCTGTTATCCAACATGACAGCTTGTCAGACTCAACTTTAATCCAGCTGCTGCATTTTTACTGAATGTGCTGAACGCACTTATAAAGCTGAAATGTCTGTAGGGACGTGAGGCTGAAACCCACATACAAAAACATTCAGATTTAGCTTTTATCCCTGAAACACCTGAGTAAAACACAAGATTATAATTGTATTTTTGCATATTTAATGCAGTGTATCAAAACATTGTAAACTTACTGTTAACAGCTTTACTCTATAAATAGGCTCCTGTTCGTGATTCACCTCAGTCCACCATTTAACATCACAAAGACACAGATATGAGGACATTCAAAGGTAAAGTGAATGCACAGGATGATGAGCTGGTTGCAGATTACAGAATTACATTACAGAATTCCCCAATAGAACATGATGAATCATTTATTATCTGTATAATTTTTGACAAATACTTAAACATACACATGAAAAATGTCATTGTCTTACACTTAAAGCTACATTATAGCATATATATTTAACATTTTTCTCTAATTTTTAAGTGTTTTTTTGTATAAGCTGAAAAACAACTGTACCATAGCAGTCAGAGGTTTTGCTGCAGAGTCATTTTCACTTCAATACCCACAACCTCAGAGCGTGTGTCTTGCTGGCTCACGCCTGGTTTTGGTGTGCAGGGCATCTTTCTACCGAACTGATTCAAAGTGCAAAAAAAAGAGGCACCAAAGGCCTTGGCTGCCATCCACCCAGATCCCACTCTAGCCTGTGGACCAAGCTGCCTTTTACATATATTTAGCCTCAAATCATCCAAAGCCCTGGTGAGCTGCTGCTCGCTATTTTAAAGCCAGTTTCATAATCTTCATCAGGGAGGCTGGGGAGTTTTAGCCCATGGCAACAATGGAGCCACTGGTCTAGGAGGATCTCTGAGTCAACTTCAAACACTCCAAAAGTGCACGAAAGAGGAATCTTACTTGAGTTATTAACTTTACGAGTTTGAGAACTGTCTTGGGATTGATGGCCATGCTAACATCACGCAAACGATGCGCGACTCTGTGTGTTACGGCCAGTATTTAACCTCATAAACACATCTGAGTCTTGCAGAGGCTCCACAGCTCATGCTCATAACTTGATGTAGCAGTTTGGTGAATCAGCCTGCCATTATGGATTTCCCGGGAGGGGAGGTTAAACAGCTATTGATTAAATAAATTAATAACAGCCTGAAGTAATGAGAATGTGAAGTGAGAGGTGTGAGATCAGACCCGGGCCGGAGAAGTGAATGTGGCACTATGAGGCCAGTCTGATTGTCCTGTGGCCCGATGCAAGAGTGACAGAAAGGAACAATGAGACATAACTCATCCAGAGAACATGGCACAAAGGGTCAGAGGGGGGTCACATGACTGTCTGCCTGTCTCACTGTTGGTTTCTCTGTCTCTGGGTGGGCACACTCACGTGCCTGAAAACAAGCGGCAGCCTCCGGGAAGATGTTGTTAGGCAGATTACATCCAAAAGAGAGAACGTGAGTACGTCATCCTGTGGTGATGACCGTCGATGTTGATCAGAATTCAAGTCTTTAAAAAATCTCAGAAATAAACCAAAGAACACGACAGTCAGGACTGCTGTCAGAGATTAATAAAGCAAAGGTTGAGAGACACGTTCAGAGCCTTCTGGGCTGCTGAAAATGTCTGAAAAGCTGGTTTGTGATCTGAGATTACTAGTCAGATTGATCAGATATGCCCAAACTAAAGTAAATCAGAAAAGTGCATCTGTAGAAACATGGTAGTGCAACATTGCCGACTCTGTAGAGGAGGACCTGCTCCCTCTGTAGACAAGAAAGGTCTATTAAGGTAATAAAAAAAACAATAATTCTTTTTAAAGATAAGATAAGATAAGATATTCCTTTATTAGTCCCACAACGGGGGAATTTGCATTGTTGCAGCAGCAAGTGGACAGTAAAAGACAGAATGTTAAAAGCAGCAATAAGAATAAAGAACAATAAATAATAAGTACAAAATAAGAACAAAAAATTTTACAAGTGATTTTACACTAAGGAATACACACTTATTAATATCATATTTTATTTCTGCCATATTTTCTATTCTAGCAGAACCCTCTGGTCCTTCAGCATGAAGAAATGCTTAAGATCACATTGACTTCTACCAGCTCAATAAAAATATTCTTCATTTTTTACAGTGTATAGTTTAAAATACCATATGATGAGTTGAGGTTGGTGTCATGACGTTGTGTCTACTTTTTTTTCTGGTTGATATTTTAGCATATTCACACCTACATACTTCTATTCATGTATTCTTCTTATTATAGTAGGTTATTTTTTTTAGTGCTGCAAGGATTTGTTGAAATAAAACAATAATTAATTCCTGTGACATGGACAGTGGCTGATGTGCATTATTTGACTGCTGCATGATAATAAGAGCTTAGAATATATAGAACTTTGTATATTAAAATAAATCTGCCACAGGCATTTTATTTAACAAACATATGCAAAATAACACACATATTTATGGACCCATACTCGATCACGTTTGTCATTGCAGAATATCATAAAGCCATCATATATATTGATCGTTGAGCAGTGAGCGTGAGCCACCAGGTGGTGCAGGTGGTGAACCTGTCAGGTCAGACTCTTCTCCTCTCCCACCTGGTCCCACATCTGTCCATCACTCCATCTCTCTCTCTCCCTTCATACTTCCACTCTATTATGTAACGTTTTCAAATTATTGCAAGTGC
>JAPZDY010000013.1:7899828-7914336 GCA_029783645.1 Ctenochaetus hawaiiensis | reverse complement strand
GTTTGTTTTTTTTTGTTGCCACAGAAATGTGAATCCAAATCAGGTTTACAGAGATATGTAAGGCATTTTAGCTTAATTGTGTTTGGCACTTAAGTGCACTTCAGTGCCATTTGGTGCAGCAGAAGAATTAATGGTCTTAATATAATGCATTTGGAATGGCCAAGAATAATGAGGCTGAAATATTTATCAGACATTTTATGTAATGTCAAAATAAAAATGAAAAAATGTTTTGCTCATAGGCAAGTGTTTTATAGCTACAGAGCTGTTTCTGTTTTTAAAATATTTATGATGTGAACGATGTCTGCAAGGAATTTGAACAGAAAGCGGCTCGATGGATAAAATCATACGCTTATCGATAAAAGCACCTTTTATTGCTTCTCTGGAAAATGTTTCAGCGATGAATAATTGATGATTGCTGGTTGCTCATCACATTAACTGTCAGCCGTCACATTGTGAACTGTGGGCCTCAATCAGCAACTTAGCATACGCTTCTTGACATCCCATTGAAGTTAGAGACACTGACTGTTCGCCTGTCAAAGGATTTCAGGGGATCACACAACAACAGACAAATGTGTTGTGAAATATGCAGCGCTGAGAAACATTTTGCCCCGATCACAATTAAAATTCTGACTCCAGGAGCGAAAAGAGTGCAAGGGAGGAGAAAGTAAAAATAAAGCATTAGCTTGGACTGCTTTATTATTGCATTTTTGTGGCTGTGTGTGGTCGCAGTGTGACGCCATACACATGCAAATAAATCTGAGAAATTAGATAAACTCGCAAAAACAGGAGTCGTACTGCTTTAGTGAGCTGATATTACTCAGTGATTCTATTCCCATCTCTGTAATTTAATCATTTTATGACCAAATTTCACCTCCTCATTAATTGCCATTCTTATTCCCAGCAAGATTTAGTTTAATCAACTTGACTTACGCTAAAGTGCATCTACTAATAAGAAGGGAAGTGCAAATTAAGGTGAAGAACACTTAACGCTTTAATCACAGCAAGATAAAAACAATGTTGTTATACAAGGAAAACTGCGAATCTCTGTCTCGTCAAGTGTTGCTGGCAAATGTATAATTCATCAACTTCTGGCTTCTCTTAATGAAATAATGTGTTTTAATTGCGTGTTTTCCAAAGCTAGGAGCCTTTTCTAAACCAGCTTTTAATCAGAGACAGGAGAGAGAAATGGGCTGCAGAAAGGCTCTCAGAAGCCTCAAGGAGAGAAGAAATTTGGCCGGTGTTGGGTGCAGAAACTTTCAGGGAGTTTGAACAGGGTTTGGACAGACGGTCTGCAGGAAGCTGCACAGGTCAGTGGCATCACCGAAGCCCAGCAGCTCAGCATCTGTTTTCTGAGGACAACAAGCCTGCAGGGACAGATGCTCATCCGAAGAGCGTAACCACCATCACCCAGGAATTTCCTTGCATTATAAGTCCTGATAATAATATACAACCCAGTGTGTGTTCATGTATTTATAAACCTGTGCTGTTTCCAAAGTGGGACACGGATGAGACGTATCTCATTGGAGTACTACGAAGATTCCTCTGCATGCATAAAAATACACAATGCCCCGTTTCTGAAACCATCATATTTGATTTTCATCCTTGTTTTGTCGTCTGTTGTGTAACGTCAGAATAGGTTCTGCCTGTTCTGCCTTACATTGTCTTTTTCTCCAGTCTCTCCGTTCACAAGAAATCAAATATTACATAACATGGGATGTTAGATAAGACTTTCTGATGCCTATCAAAACCAATCTACATTCTTTTGCTGGGCGTCTTTGCAAAACTATTGGCGAGGGGGAGATCATGACAAATGGTTGTTTGGCTGAGTGTAATTCAAAGAGACAATTGCGGCCGAGCAGCAGACTCCACAAATAATGGATGCAAACAATTGACTTTTGCACAGCCGAAATAATCTGATTTAAAGCGGTTTCTCTCTGCGCAGTATCAAAAGTATAGTAATGAAGGGATTAAATCTTTTTATCCTGTCACTCGGTTGAATGGTCTATTAAATTTCGCTCCCGTCCTCAGCTTCCACCACTTCAAAACTGATAACATATTCACCCTTTTTGATTTAGTCCTTGTGATAAACCGGAATAAGCGTGGCAGGGCTGCAGATAAAACTCCGACAAAAATGGTGGATTTGGGGAGAAATCTGCTGTCACTAAAATCTGGGTGCATCCCAGGTTTCTTTGAAGTATTAAACCTCCAGCTGTTAACATCACTTGAGTTAGCCCCAGTTCTTTCCCGCAGCTAAGGCTAAAATGCTGTGTCAGTCGCATGATAGCTTTGACTGTGTAGCTGGAAAGCATGCATAACTTACAAGTGACTTCATCACAAAGCCAAACCCGTATTATTCCCCCCCTTTTGAAAAAAATCCCCAGATTTAAGAGAGAGGGAGTGGGAGGAGTACATCTGATCCCTGATTCAATGTTTCTAGTGTTTAATACTGTAAGAATGTACCAGGGACGCTCAGAGGCACAGAGCGGCTGTCAAACCCATCGCAGTGTTTCATTTGTGAGGGAAAAGAAACTTGGAGGAAAAAGAGTGAAGTTTTTAGTCACAGCCTAATTGAACAAGCTGTGCTAGCAGGGATAAAATGAATAAACGTCAAATCAAACTCTGTGACAAACCACACGAGAGGCGTAAACCTACACGAGGGCTGAGACTCCGGTGTGGGCACAATGAAGAGAAGTTCAACTTGAAGTCCTGCAGGCTGTACAGCTGGGGGCGCTACATGCCAGGAGCTACTGAACACACCAATAGGAAGTGAAAGAAACTCACAGCGCTTCTGCTGATGTCGGAGAAGAAGTGTTGTGAGGTGTAATTATGTGAGGAGGCAGGAAAGCTGCTCACTATCAAAAGCTAAAGGCGACAGATTTCATTTGTGGCCAGGAAGTCTGTTTTACTTCCAGCTGCAGAATCAAATCCTACACTTTTGGTATAAAACAGCACACATGTTTTAGCTCTTTCACATATTGCACAGACATGTCAGTCTAAAGAACAGGTCACATGATTATTTACAGTCTCATGTGCAGATTGACAAGAGCATTAAAAGGTAAAATAAGGTGTTATTGTAGGAATGAGGGTTAAATATACAATAAGGTGTAGAATTAAATGCAACAGAGGAGAGAAACTGACAGTCAGAGACATAATTGAGGGTTAAAATGATAAAGCTGGTATCTGTTGTGAGTTTGTCCCCTTTTTCATTTTCTTAAATTAATTAAAATAAACAAAACAGACAGAACCAGGATTTTATAATTCAGTGCACATGGATCACAGGGATCTTAATGACTTCGGAGGAGAGTGAAGATGCTTTCTGTGTCTGATGGTCATTAGCTTAATTTTGACAGGCTGATGCCTCGCTGAGCTCACGACAAATACAGCACAAAGTTTCTCTGTTCTGCTGGTGAAAAATGGTGCTTTTAAATGGACTCAGTTATTTTGGGTTTTCACCACAGTTTAAGGCTCCACACACAGGTATTAACTGTTTGGATGCTGCAGTGTGTGACATCAACACTGCGCCCTTTCAGACGAAGCCTTCACTTCCTGCTTCGCTGTCGATTTGGAGCTACATGATATTTTAGCTCAGTCTCTATCTTTTTAATTAATTTGTAATGAATGTGATTAGTTTGGCCTCGGGATCTTGTTAACGCTGCGATTAGCACAGATCAGATCTCTCTGTGAGCAAATGGTACATAAACTGAGATTCTTATTTGTTTGGTTTGTGTTTTAATGTGCATTAAGTACTTAATCATATTTTATAAATCTTATATTATTCTTTCCTAATTGATATATATATGTTTTGATTTTTATTGCTTATTGTTTGAATCCTTTTTTGCCATTTTAATGCTTTTCTTTTTTCCATTTAAAGCACTTTTACTCGCCCCTGAGTTTGAAAGGGGCTTTATAAATAAAACTGCACCTCCTTGCCACAATAAAATCCAAACCTACACTTTCTGACTTGTCTGTTATGAATACTCTGCTCAGTAGCACAGCTCATAAACACTCGCACACTCCCAAAAAACAAGACCAAAAAAAAAAAGTCTTTCTTGACTCCTGGCATCTTTTTTTCCAAAAGCAAAACCACATAAAAGTGTCTGAGTCTGAGGAGAAACTGGAACTGTTTGCCTTTGCAAATAGATGCAATCTAAATTTCTTGTGAACACTGACGGGACTGACACACTTCTCCAACAGAGGGGAATGCCTGAGCTATCAGTTTCATATTTAAACAGACAGTGGAAAAAAAATAAGGAGGGGGCTTCTTTCTCTTGCAGCAACAGTTGTTTTGAGTGAACACAGTTTGCGTGTCTCATCTTGCAAACCTGAAGCGGCTCTTTGCCAAATGAGATGCTCATCCAATTCAACTTGAGCCGCTGTTTATTATGCATTGACTGCAGCAGGTATAGCAAACATAATGCAGTGTGTATTTTTGTGAAAAGCTTAGTTGATGCTGATAAACAGACACAGTCAGAAGTGTCGATAAAACCTCCGTAACAACCACACAGGTAACTACAACTGTGAGTAAACACGCTTCTCATATCGCATTCCACATTCACCTTTATTAAAAACACGTTGATACATGCACCTGTCTGAAGTGTGTGCAATGCTCTCAGCTCTGTGATTGTAAATCAACACACACACACACTTTGTGGAGAGACAGAGATGCACTGTGACCAAGAAACGCCGCCGATGGGGCCAAGAAACAAAACAAGAAGAGACTTAAAAGCAAGTATATGAACCTGCTCTGTCTGCCATTTTTTCTTTCCTTTAACTTTTTGATTTCTCTTCCTCATCCGTCAGCCTCCCTCTCCCCAGACAGAGAGGAAGAGGAACAGAGAGAGGGAGAGAAAAAGGACTATAAATCAGTGAGATTTAACGCCGCCTCATCCTGCTCACTGCTCGTATCACATGGTGTACATCATCAATAATCTTTACGAGCCGGCGCCTTGGCTAAAACACAGGGGTTATGTGTTGCTCCTGCTGGAACCACAAACTCCCATCACATCTTGGAACGTCTTTCAGTTTTTATTTTCTGTATTAATTGCGCCACAACATTAAAAAAATAATAAAAGAAGGCATTCAGAATTTAATGAGCTCCTCTGGTTGAAAAGTGATATTAAGAGACGAGATGCAGGCTTGAAACTCAGTCTCTGGCAGACAGGATGAGGTTGGGAAACACCAACATACAGTCTTACAGTTTGATCAGAAGTAAAGATTCATGAACATGCTGTATTGTAAGAAATTACAGCTTCCTTTCATCCTGGTCATCTGCTGAGCGGCGCGACCGTCACCAGATATGTTCACAGTCCGTTTCTGAGTTTGAAACTGGGCCAGACAAGGGCAGTTTTGAGCCACTCATGGCTGCTGTTGCAGTCGAGTGGCACAGAGAACAGAGTAAAGTCAAGAGGAAAATCCAAAATAACCATAGTGCTCCAGACGTGCATGATACTTCTATTTTTGAATCTATAACCAGCATTTACTGAGCAGAAAGTGAAGATATTCAGTGCCAAAGTGGATGTGACCTCCATCTTTCTCTACCAAATTCAGGGATCAACCAAGAAGTAAATACGGCGAGCGGCTTTTCTCTCCCAAACAATGAGTAGAGACATGACTGATTTGTGTTGCCACTAGTTCCTTTTTTCTGACCACAAACCAAAACTATGGTTTCAAGAAATGCCCTCAAGAAGCCTTCTGCCCTGTGAAAGAACTCAAAATGGATGGCACTTCTGCAGAGCATCACTGAAGTTCTCATTCAAGGAGTGACCTTAACAAAAAAAGGGCAGTTCAATGAGGAAAAAAAGGCTAAACAGACAGCAAAAGGTGCACAAGGAGAATCAGTCGATCATCTGAAAGATTGTGGTTTGACTCAGGGCGATCAGATTTCACTGTTATCTCAGATATGATTTACATGAGCACATTTAGCTGCATGGTGTCAGCTAAAGGTCAAAAGGCTCTCTACTTTTCTCACCCTGGATTTCACAGCTTCACTTTCATGCCTGTCGTGGCTTGAGGTAATAAAAACACACTCTCAGTCTCTGAAAAAGTGTCAGCGCAAGAAGGGAAAATCCGCTTTCAGACGGACTGTCAAATATCTGCTCTTGTTTTAAAACCTAAAACGGAAACAAATAAAAAGATTAATGGCAGTTAATGGAAAACAGTAACCGTGTGGTTATTTTAGTGGTGCGAATCTCAGATACCGATGCCAGGAATGTGGATATCACTTGTAAATTCACATCACACATCGTCACATGCGCCTAATTTACGCTGCATTCACCCTTCAGTCACATCACATGTCCTATAATCATCTGACAGAGTTTACAGTAAGAAGCAGTTTCCATATGGTGCATCACGTGGTCCACATACACACTCATGCAGCCGGTTGACACATTTTGTCACTTGCTATGTTTATTTTCAAAACTGTTTCATTTAAAGGAGCAGTTCAACATTTTGCATGTACTTGTTCACTTTCTCACAAAGAGATTGACAGAAAGTTCAACAGAACACACGACTCCAGGAAGTCATCACAATCAGCCATTAATTGTTTTTTTTTTTGAGAAAAAATAACAATTTATCCAAAATCTATTAGCATATTTTGTAAGATGTTAAACTATTATTTAACCTCGAACTCATTTGGTAGAAAATCTCCTCTAAACTGCAAAATTACTTTACTGACATCTTCTTCCTTTATTTTTTTTCACTTATGATCACGGGTCGGTAACGCCGGCAGTTAAAAATATCAATGTAATATTAATAAAACGTATAAATGAAACAGTAATTCCCCCGAAACAACATGTTTGACGTGAAAGAAATAAAACACAGCTGGAGATTCAAATTGGATCATCTGAACTTTGAAGATAAAACTGTGTGAATATCTGACTGTTTTGTGCATGCGGAGTGTGTGTGTGAACGTTTACTCATGCTCACACAGACAAAAAAACACAGATAGGCAGAGTGACACACACCTATATCACTGTTCCTTGGAGGTGAAAAGGGTGGAGGAGGGGATATTGATTTCTCTCTCTCTTTAGGAGGAAACCCTGAGGGACGCCTCGCATCCGCTTACACTCCTCAGTTGGTTGAATTAACTACATTTATGCTTTTGGCTAGAACACACACACACACATACACGCGCATAACATTAAAGTGTAAAACCAATTTAGTAGTGAGATGTCTGGTTTGCAGGAATTTCATGCCACATTTGTAATATTAGCTTTGAAGACTTTGCGGCGTAATCAAGCCAAACTGACAGGCAACACTGGAAAGCAGATATGCTGAAGACGCAGACGTGGCGATCAGTTTGACTCCGACGAGCGAAAACCTGCGGACTTGAAGTCGGGGTGGGCATTAGAGAGATTAAGGCTTTTGTTTTATCCTTAATCTGACATGGAGAGAAAGCCAATCCCCTCTGCTGTCTCGCTTTTAAAAAGTCGCACAGCCTCAGGAATAAGGAAGAAGCAACATCGCCTAAAGCTACACCCCCTGAAAGAAAAACACACACCAGACCCAAACGGGGGATTTACAATACACACCCATGAGTAGTCACATAACTAAGGCTCTTTCTTCTTGCTCAGTGGCCCGATTACTGTCTGTTTCTGTTTGAGGGATGAGTCACATCCACTCATTTTCTAAACACAGAGCTCAGGTCCGTGAACACACCATTAACTCAGCTTCTCCTGTGTTTCTAATGACTCACTGGACTTCCCTCCAGTCAGAGAGTGCTTATTGACGAGCCGCAGACAAAGGTGAGTTGTCTCCCGCAGTTGAGAAACATCAAGGTATCGTCACTTAATACCTTGTGGCATTTGGAGGAACGGCTCTTTAGAGACTTTTTAAGACTCTCCTAATTGACTTGAGTCAATAGCAGGAAAAAATCGTTGCCAAAACCTCCAAAAGTAAATGGGTGAGAGGAACTGATGTAAACAGAATATAAATGTCGTTTCCTTTCATTTAAATTCAGAGACTCAACTTTGAGATTTTTGAAATTTCTGCTTTTCTCAGTGTGGTCCTCTGTCAGACACAGTTAAGAGAGTTAACTAATGTCTCTCGCAACAGGTTCAATGAAAGTTTGTGAAAGGTCGATTTACAGAGAGTTGGGTGTGTTTAAGTGGGGGATTGCTGCTTAAAATCAACCCCTTACTTACAGTTTAATCACAAAAAAAGAAGTCTGGATAAAGTCTGGATAGTACAAAGGACTCTCAAATTTCCTTTTGGCAGACAAAAAGCACTTTCAAGACACTGCACAGCGTGTCAGAAACTTGTAAACCGTCCAATTCTGTAACAGATATGTACATAAAAAGGTAATTAAAATGGATTTCTGAAGAATCAGAGCTGCACGTCCATTTTTAGTGGGCCAACTGATGTGGAAGCAGAGTATTTTGTCATCATAATAACACTCGCAGTCTGCCTGATAGTTGTCAAAGAAGAAAAAAACCCCAGAGAGACAACTGGGGGTTTAAAGAGTCACGAGAGGCTGCAATTAATGTAATCCCTACTCTTGGCTTCAGTGTCAAAGAAACGGGTGATCACGACCCAATCCTCAACTCATTCCCATTACACTAAGCTGTTTTTTCAACTTATTTCCAAGAGGAAGTGAGGCGGCATCTGTGAAGAGAGAAAAAAAAAAAAAACGTTGCACAACTCAAGACTATCAACAGTGAGTGTTTGAGCAGAACTGACAGCGAACAATAAAGAGAAGCATGTCACACACACTCACACACACACACTCGAGCCTGTGATTCATATCCAAACCCTGTACAGCTGTTGTCATGAGGTAGAAATACACATGTACAATAACAAACCCGGGGCGACACTGAGCACTGTCTTAATAAAGCCTGACTCTTTAAAACAGGCTGTAACAACTCTGCACATACTGATGTGGTAACAAACCATATCAGGCAAGAAACAACAAAACCCAGGAGCTTGTTCTCGTGTTGGGATGAGTAAAGAAAAAAGCAGACGAAGGTTCCCCTGATAGCGCCGTTTCTTTGTTTCTGTTATTGACTCACCTTCTCAATCACCAGAAGGTTAGGTCATCCAGAAACATCTGAGCGAGGTCTTTATCTCGGGAGCATCTTGAGAGCGACTCCTCGCGTGATGAGGCATGGGATCAAAGAGCACATACGGCCGCACGAGAGGTGAAACATATTCAAGTCGATCCAGACACAAAGGGAGGAAAGAGTCTGGGATGTTTGGAGATAGCAGGGATTGATAGAAGAGCATGAGATAGGTTAAGTCCCCAAGCCTTTCCAGATGTTCTCCTCAGCTGGGGAGCCTTGCCTGGTCAGATTTATACGCTAGTCCAAGCTGATGTTTAGTTCCAGCTCTTTAATGGTGGAAAGTCAAAGCATCAGTTTGCATGTGCAACTTTTTAGAGACGACATAACACATTCTTTCTGGAAATGAAAAACTCAAATTGACGGGTAATAAAACGCAGCACTTCTCAATCCAAAACACTCCCAGTGGTTAATGTGAAGCTAATGTTTGCTATATTTAGCTAGACATCACTGTGTAATTGACATTAATGATCAAGTTTTAATTTTCTTCTCTTCTTATGATGTCACACTATGGCCACAGTTGTTACCATTCAACAAAAGTCACGCAGTCCCACTGAAGCGACCGAAGAGCGGAGGAATGCACACCTTATTTTAATTGAGCAATAAACTTTATTATCTCCGCGGGGACACTGGTCTGTATTGTGTACAGAAAAAGCAAGGCATGCATTATATGACCTTCTGGTCTCCTGCATTGGCAACGTCCATGAAGAAATGATTTTCAGACTGCGGTGTGGAAGAACCTGAATGGGCTGCAAAGAACCTTGACCTCAACTACAACCAACACCTTTGGCAAGAATTCAGGGCATCAATGGATGATGTCACTGCTCCTCCTACCTGAATGTTGTGGTTGCTGTTGAACACCTGATGAGAAATGCAGCGATTGCTTAAGTTTTGGAGTGTTATGTTGAAAAATCAGATGAGAGTTTGGGGTTTATAATAAAAAAATAAAGTATGCACATAGATGCACATCAAGGGTATGAGATTCCTGAGGGAATAAGCCAGGATGCTGCAGAACTGTGGTTTGATGCAATGTCATACGCTATCAAAAGAACTTGAACCTGCACTTGAGACTCACATTATACCCTCTCTGGACAGAAAATGTCAAACGGATTTCACTTTCGGTGGAAGCTGCCACTTTAAGACTGAAATTGGGCCCTTCGGCGAGCAGCAGTCAGCTCTGAAGCTTTCACACAGTGGAAATGTCACCTGTCACACGCACTTATCGTCTGCCAGCGCAGTGTGCATCAGCTCCGTGTGACCCTGTGGGCCTGTGGGCTACCGTCATGCCCTGTAACTGGCATTAGCTGGGGAGATGGAGACCAGGCACGGTCTGAACCCCCCCCCCCCTCAAAATAAGCAGTCTTGTCTGTATACAAGCCATAAGAGGATAGGGAATATAATGAGCTGCTGAATTGTCTAAACTGAAAGGATATTTAATTGTGTTGGCCCCATCAAAATTCCAAATACTTCAGCAGCACTCTACTCAATGTGAGCGAGAGCAGTTCCCCAAAGGGAGGACCTTGCATGGCATGTAAAAATAAGCGTTATATATCAGAGGGTTGTGGAAGCAGCTCACTGTATAGCTGGTTTCTAGAGAGACTAGACTGTCAGAGCTCAGCCTTTTCAACGTGGATCTTCAAAGTTAGCATCCCTAACAAGAAATATACAGAGTTCTTGGAGTCTTCGAACTCACCCTTGAAAACACACTGCAGGACCAGAGTGAAATGCAGCGAATGCACACAGTTCATTTATTCTATTTGATGGTGTTTTGTGACTTTTATGCATATGTGTGTGTGTGTGTGTGTGTGTGTGGGCGAAGGTGGCATTGTTCAATAACTGATTCATTTGCTGTCAAAGCATGACAGGAAAGAAAGAAATGTAGAGGAGAAAAACACAGAGAGAGAGACAAATGTAAAGAGACTGTTAGGGAGAAGACAGACAAAGAAACAGAAGAAAGTGAGCAGGAGAAAAGCAGCGAGCGAGAGAGACAGAAGGAAAGACGACAAAAGAAGAAGTGAATGAAATCAAGTGTAAAAAGAGGGGCTGACTCACTTTGTCCTCAAACGGAGACTTATGTTCCCTTAACATTTTTTAGGTCCAATTTCAAATTCCTCCTCAAAAGGACAGTTAACTTAACTTCATTAGTGTTGCTTCGACCAACATTTGGGACAACATGAACTGAAGGCACACTGACCCCAAACCTGTGAGGAGTGAATCAGATCTGCAGAAAGGCCAATTATTTTGAGTAAAGACGAGACTGGAAGCTGCACAGACAAGAACATCTGGTTTCCAGTGCAAACCTGCCCCCTTATAACCCATAACCTGTCTTTACTGCGGGGAGGGATTCGCACACACAGATACAGCTTAAGACCTGTTGATTTCCCAGCATGCCCCGCTCGCATTCCTGACCTCCTTCTGTCATTCTTTTACTTGACTCACCCCTGTTGCCTACATCTACACACTTATACCCTTTTAGACTTCCCAAACTGCTGTCTTTGAGAACGAGTCGAACAGTCAAGAATGATTGACAGGAAACATTTCAACAGATGGAGGGGAAAAAAACAAAAATCTGCTCTGTCACTCAGACTCTTAACAGCTGCTAACAGTGTATTCACAGAGAACACAAATTCACCCTCCGAACAATCTCGGTCAAGCTGCCTTTGAGAGTGTGAGATGGCTGTGACCGGAGGAAACCGTGGAAGCCGGCGCCCTGCAGAGTTGGGAATCTGGTGGGAAGGCCAAATGGGAATGATAAGACCACTTTTTCCTCAACCTCTTGCCCTCCCCCTTCCCAAATTTCTTAATCTGCACCCCACAGGGACCCAGGCAGTGGGATAGTAATAGATATCCCACGAGCAGTAACTCCTCTCTCCTCCCGTCAAGGCCGTGCGAACACCAACAGAAGCACTGTGTCAGAAAAATTTAAGCTTCCTCATTCATTTCAATGAGACTGATGCATTGGCACAGCAGGGATGTGAACGCACACGGCACAAAGGGGGGGTAACGTGGGATCATCCAACAAGAAATGCAAGCTTGTGCTGCAAAACAAATCAACTAGATTTGCTGCAATTCATTGCAATGACACCAGGCATAGCATTGTTTTGGCCCAATGTTGCATTCCTGATAGAATACCTTAAATAAAAAGAATGTAATCCAAATGTTTTTTGCAAGATTGTCAAAACAGAAAGCAAAATAATTGCCACTGCAGTACCTGTCACATAGTATAAACTGCTATGCAATGTTTTTGTGTTGCAACATACCCACCCCCAAAGCAGACCCTTGCATTTTTTAACACACACTGCTATTTTTGGTTTCCTCGTCTGCTAATTGTAGATGCTTGACATGAGAATCCCATCCTTTGCCACAGGACGAGGATGAGGATCCCAGATAACCCTGGAAGACCTCATCCATACGGCACAATAAACTAGCATTACAAAGAACACATGACAAGCAGAAAAAAAAGCCTAATCCCCTTAATGCTGAGCTGACCAACAAACGATGACAGATGAGCAGAGAGAGAAAGAACCATATCAAAGTACTCAGTTTTAAGGGAAAAAACAGGGATTTGATTTGGACTTTAAAGTCTGTTTATGCACTCAAACATGCAATTATTGAAAATCTGGAAATCTATGTTTCGCATGTGAACAGACTCCACATAAAAAAGTTGACAAAAAATCACTGCAGTTTCATTGCATTTAGATAATTGAGTTTGATGTGTTACTTACTCTGCACAGAACCTTGACTTGAGGCTTTAGGTGGGCTGATCCTGCTCTTGGGTGGGAGCATCTCCATGTTTTGGCCCTTCTCACCTGGACTCTGGCTGGGGGCCTGAGTCTCGGTCTGGGTCTCACTCTGTGCTTTGTCCTGTGACACGGCCACTGTCAAAGACTTCTGTCTGCTCAGGATCCCATCACTACCTGCCCTCATCAGCTTCTCCCCCACGCTCAGCACCCGGGCTCGACCGGCGGCCGCGGCTGTGGCGGTGGCGCCCGTGCCAGGGCATTCCTTCCTGGGGGATGGCAGCTTGGATCCGGCCCCTAATGAAGGGGGGCGGGCCAGCCTGGAGGCTTTGGACATCCTGCAGGTCAGCAGATCAGCGCAGCTCCTCAGTCTTTCTCAGCCAGTTTGACTGCAGCTGCGTCCCGTGGGCAATCCAGCGAGTGTGACTCTGGCTCTCCGGCTCCAGCGTGTTGTGACTGGTGCAGGTAGGCTGAGAGGGCCAGAGGGAGGGCACTTTTGGGAAGCTGAGTGGGAGGCGAGCTGAGGGTGAGAGGTGGGGGGTTAACAGCTCCTTGGAAGGTGTTCTCTTCTCCTGGCGTGACCTCCTGGGATCATCCTCCAAAGCAAACAGCGTGTAAGTGTGTGTGTGAGTGAGTGTGAGTGTGTGTTTGTGTGTGTGCTGGTGAATTGGTGTATATGTGAATAAACCTGTGGAGTGACAGGATGTGCTGTGCCAAGCGCAAACAGAAACTCAGGTCTCCAATGTCAGCGCATTCCGGCTTTTTAATCCCCTCTCCGCCTCTCTTTCCTCGTCTTTCACACTCTCTGCTTCTCCATCCCTCTCCTTTTTTTTATAAATCTCTCGTACTCACTCTCTTCTTCACTTGCACTTGCACATAATATGGTTGTCAACTTCTCCTACCTCATGCTTAATAATTCTCCCCCATGTTTCTGTTCCTCTTGTGCCTTCTCTCTCTTCTCTTTCGCTTCGGTTAACTTGCTCTTCTCTGCTGATGCTCAGCGGGCAACCATTCCAGCGCTCCGGCAGCCAGAGACCAGAGAGAGAGAGAGAGAGAGAGATTTAGAGACAGCAAGAGAAAAAAGAGAAAAGAGAGCACGAGGAAGGAAGAGAAAGTGCCAGCAGAGGCTTTGCGAAGGAGCCCTTCTTTTCAGGTGCAGCTGCTCAAGCTGTTCCAGATGTGTGTGTGCAGCGCTTCACGTCATCAGCCGACCGCTCAGAGCCACACACTGGCACAGGCTTCACCTCGTCCTATTTTCCCCTCTTTTTTTTTTCTCTTTCTTCATCTTCTTTTTTTTTTTTTTTCTGTCCGCCTCGCAGCCCTGTACTCCTCACATGTGATGAGATGTTCAGGCTACCAGAGGCAGGAATGCACACACGCACACACACGCACAGCACAACACACCAAGCCCTTCACTCACTGGTGGAATTTACAGAGAATTAAAGAGCGCAAAGGAGGGGAGCATTACTGTGTGTGTGTGTGTGTGTGTGTGTGAGTTCGTGTGTGTGTTTGCCTGTGTGTGTCTGTGTGTGTACAAGTGACACACAGTGGAGCCACTCTGATCTGCTGCACTGAAGACATCATCTGTGACAAGAAAGACGTACAGCAGAAGTTGGCCAGGAGAGAAAACAGCAAAGAAGGGATAATCAGAGCTCTCAGACTTTCTTCCCTTTACCCTCTCTGTCCTGAAAAAAAAAAAAAAAATCGAAACAAAT
>JAPZDY010000013.1:7885727-7899728 GCA_029783645.1 Ctenochaetus hawaiiensis | reverse complement strand
TGGGTCCTGAAAAAAAAAAAAAATCGAAACACATCCATTGCTCACCCCCCCCCCCCAAAAAAAATCACCCCTCATGAAGCAAAAAATGAAAGAGAAAAGTCTTTTTTGAGAAAGTGTTTGCAGCACACAGCGATCGCTGCCAGGCAAGCACAATAAAGTATGAATCATCGTTGTTTTGGGGCAAAAAACTGCAAACACAACAACTTGAAAACAGTTGATTTTAAAAAACAGAAGTTTTTTATCACCATTTGTGGAAAAAAAGAAAAGTGAGAATCGATATGTTTTTCTTGATGTAAAAGTACATTTTTGCTGACAGAGGCCATCCCTGGAAAAGTAAACCACAGTCCGATAACTTTGAGTCATTAACTCTGCAGACAGGTCAGCCCGCTTCAAGCCTCCAGCCTGTGTCACTTGTGCATTACACTGCAGCATGCGAAACCGACATGTGATCTAACGCGCAGGGACGCCATTGCGTGCTTACTGAATAAACACCAGAAAATGGATTACAGTGAGCATAAGGATCAACCGTGTCCAGGCAACACGTTATAAAAGAGCAACAATCCACATGGACTGAACCACCGGCTTAGTTTTACACAGGGACGCTCTCTCCCTCTGAACTGCCGCTGTGTCACTCAGATATCATGAAAAAACATCCCGTTTGAAAAGTCCCAGAATAGAGAAAAAAAAAGCCAGATTTGATATTTCACATGTGGCCGCCATTTCTGTTTCATCTGCAGCTCAGTTTGTGGGGGACTGCATGGCATGATTATACAACGATGCACGAGCTCCATGTTAACACAGAGATTTGGAGGTAAACAAAAACAGTCAGATGTGCACTGTACTCTGCGCAGGAGATTTTATCAAGTCCTCCACACCAAGCCTAGCCTCACCCCCCCCCCAGATGATTGCCTTTTAGACCACTGAGTCCTCTGAGCGCAATGACAGCCATCACTGATCATATACCTAGATATGAAATATTAATCACATTGCTACATATCTGTATGGCTTTAGATAAAAGGCAAAGCAGATTGACCTACATACTTTCCCAATGAATAGTTCACTGACAAAATCGGGGGGTGGTGGTGGGGGGGCTTACAACTTCATGGGAGCCGCTGCACGTCTGATGGATTTTTTGGAGAGAAAGAGAAAAGAGAAAAAGGGAGAAAAAGTGAAGATGATGGAGACATTCGCATGAGATTAAATGTTCGAATTGTGCCAGATTATGTTTGTGTGTCACAGAGTTTTACTATGTTTACGGCGTCGTCGTACTAGAGATTACGTCAAACCCTAAAAATGGTTGACCGTGAAAAAACACAGGCTCTATATACGTTTCAGTGAATGAGTAAATGGTTACTCTTATACTTTGGTTATATGGTTGTGTGTGTTTGTGTGTGTGTGTGTTTGCTGGGAGTAAATGAAAGCCCTCTGTGTGGATTGGATGCCTCCCAGGCTTTAAGCCTGTCCTAGCTGTAGGCAAACTGCAGGAGCTCGGTTCAAAGGCTTTAAATAACATAGCATTTAGGGATGGATATAATTTGAGTTTCCTAATTAAGCCTGTGATTTTGTGTAACGTGATAGATCATAAAGTACGTCTGCGTATCAAATGACAAACCCCGACGTCGACACACTATCCAGACATGGCGCCAATTTGCATTTCAAACCAGAAAAAATGGAAATCAAACGACCGCAAGTATTTCGACTTCAAAAAATACTTGTGAAAGATGATTATCTGAGGAGCTGAAATTGGCTCTGACATTAAAGACCTGAATGACAAAACTGCCACCCACAGCTGTGAAAGCAGCTAGCCTTGGCTAGCATCCTGCACCCAAAGTGCCAAAGAGCCAACTACTGTTTCACTTTTCATGCAGGGACTATAGGCAGACGCTGAGAAGTTTTGGTTGTGGAGGAGAAGATTGGGATGGGCGGTTATGGAAACACAATGGTGCAGAAAATCCCACAAGTTTCTGATGAAGCTGCTTATAGCCCATAAGTGTGTAGAGGAGGGGCTGCTGGACATATTTCAAGGAGGGTGCTGGGCTCAGCAAGAGTTTTCGTGAGTGCCTCTGTGGTATTTCTCTAATTAACTGACTTTTCTGTCTGAGGGTTATTATCATACTGGGTGCATAGGTTACAAATGACTCCCTCACCACAAGCGGAGTTAAGGCCAGTGGAGGTTGGGCTCGCTGTATGTGCTGTTTGTACAGAATGTGCCCAAAGTTTTACATAATGCAAACACAAATGTTTGCCGCTACTGAAGCTCAGAGAAATACAATAGACTCAAGAAGTCTTATGTCATTTTAAGCTGCTACAATTAATATTTTTGTATTGACAATATTGCAAGTAACTGCATGCATGTAAAGGTGTAGCTAGAAGTCGTGAAGCTACAGAAAATTCTCACATGACTCCACAGTTCAGTTTTGTGTAGATTTATAACATCTTTCAACTCATTGTTTTGGTTGGCCGGCTTGCAACGTTATAGTTTTCGCTCAGCTCATAAGGGAAGCAATCAGCTAAAGCTAATTCAAAGAAACATTAGCATGTTTTTGGAGTCATGTCTCTGGCCACAACATAAATCCTGCATTCATTTGACTTTCAGCTTTGGCTCGCTCTACACCAACTCTTTTTTAAAAATAAATGTCTCGAGAGCAGCTAAGGGCTAACTCTGTCTGAAGTTTGGTGCAGAGCAGGTGGTGTGTTGTGGGTTCATCAGAGCATTTTCATTGGAAACAGCTGCCTGCTGCAGCTGGAAACAACAGTAATGAGAGTGCAGAGAATGAACCAAAACAGTAAAGTTGGGGACTTCAGGACTTGGGTGGTAATCATCTGCGGACTCTTCTCTATGAATGAGTCCTTTCATACAAAAAAAGTCACTTAAACCATGTTGAAATAAAAAAAAGGATGCAGCAGAACAAACAGAAAGTCCAAGTGTATACAGGGCTTGTGGCGGACTTTTTGTTGGGGGGATTTGAGAAGCATTCGGGGGGATGGGCGAGCTGTGTACCTCTCTGCTGAGGATTAAGGTTGAGTATGTTTTCCAAGCCCTCGGGGGTTGGTTGTTTCTTTTTCTACATTCCATCTCAGCGCTCCCTACTAACCATATCATGAGTCATTACTGACTGTAACATTCACTCAATATCAGCTGCTGAATCAGTTCCTGAAGGCGCACATCCTCCACAGAAATGCACACATACGCAACAATAGCATTGAGCATGTGGGGACCAGTACTAACCAGGCTGGGGTGTCCGATGTGCAGAAAAATAGAGGTTTAGGACCAGGTTGCAACTCTCTCTTTTCTGGTTTTTCTGTTATTCTCCGTAGTGCATTACGCACTGGGACAGAAATACTGTAAAATTATCTTTTAATCTACAACTTACGGGAAAATGCTGCATCATCTAGAATTGATGTGATTGATTTTATTTTTAAAAGCATATCACTGAGGGGCAAACTTGGTCAAAGTTGTATTGAGGCTACAGTTAAACTTAAGCGTTCCTCGGAATAACAATTTTTTTACCCTGGAAAACAATCAATATTTCATCAGAGACTTTAGAGCTCACAGAGTCGAGAAATGAACATTTGAATCTGAGTCTATCTGGAACACACACTGTATCCAAACCTGGTCGACAACATCAACAACGACAAACCCAGCTTTTTCTTCCCAATATGAACTCCTCTACTCTCCTCCGTAGCTTTAGCTGTTGCCTGCGTCTCACTCCTGCAGTGAAGAAAAGTGACTCAAAGGCAGAAAAAGAAAGTCTATAAGACGATGGGACTCGCTGACAGTTTGGACCAATTAGTCTTAACACTCAGCTGCACCCTGAAAAGCAGCCCAATATGTCGCATTATCTGCTGCATTAAGTCACAGTTAAGTGCAGCACTGATCATGGCAGAAGGGGCTGTCACTCATTCAGCTGGTCAGAGAGGGGGGGTGACAAGTCAGGAGGAGTGCTGTCTGTGCCGTTATCATCGACTGTCGCTTAAACAAACAGGACTGATGGAGATGAGTCTGCAGGATCGTTGACCCGCCTGTGCTCTAATTACGCAGAGCAACAGGCCTTCAAGTATCTTTAACATCACGCTGAAGTTTAAAGGACAATGCAACAGATTTTGAAACATTTGCTACAGATGATAAAAAAAAAAATATGTTGCAAAAACCTCCTATAAGTCCTCCAGGTTAATTTCCTGTTTTTTGACTTTGGTATGTTATAAAATCAGCTTCTACTGAGAGGAAAGATGCTCCTACAGGGAGTCCAACAATTCACAATCAGCTGCCAAAAAACATTAAACTATTGTGTTGAAATGTCAGATCCAGAAGCGTCCTGTGACCGATGTTTCCGCCAAGTCTTCCGCCAAGATCATCCAAATTTCTAATCCTCACAAGGATAAATATTTTGCAATGTTTGGTCTTTCTGAAGCTTGACAGACAGGGAATTACACATGACGACAGGCTCTGACAGGAAAAAGTAAGAAGCTAGTAAGAGGAGCAAAAATAAACAAAAAAAAAAACGTTAATAGTTGGACAAATAAAGCTTAATGATTAATTTTCAGTTGCAACAGCAAGGCGAGTTGTGTTTCCACCTTATGAGTGTGTGTGTGCGTCACCATGTCAAAATGTATCAGGAGCAATGACAGAAGAGGTTTGAAATGTTTTACAAGGTGTTTTTATGTCTGTGGCCATTTTTTTTTACATTATAACCTCAAAATGGTGCAAGATACGTCACATAACTCACTAAGGTGTGCAGTTGAGGTCAAAATTAAGGCCAAGTTTGAAGATGGACTGAGTTGCAAGCAAAGTTGACACAAGTGGGGGGTTGAGAGTAAGAAAAGAGCCATTAGCCCCCTGACTCTGAGCACCTGGCCCACATTCATTTAAGGTGGCAGATCACTGCATCCCATTTTCAATCATTTCCATCCACTCAAACACATTAAGTAGAGCTAAAAACCTCTCTTTTGTCATTGGATCACACAAGCGAAGCAGGAGAAAAGTCAGTTTGGTGAAACAGGCGAATTGTGCCATATTTATTCAATCTGCCCAACAATCCTCACATGGTCAACTCTTAACATATGACACTACTGACATATAAACATGATTTAATGAAATACTCCCTGGTTTGATGCAACAGAAACATCAAACATGGTCCAAAAACTCAGCAGAGACATTTTTTTTGATAAAGAAAATTCACTATTTCTATCAACTGATACTTAAATCTCAGAGATTTGAACATTATGAAACGCTTATATTGACCCAAATACACTCTGATTAATTGTTTATCTCAAGCAAATTCTTTTGTTTGCAAATTCCTTTTTTTTTTTCTATGTCACAAAATGAACGGAAACAAAAAGCTGCCTATAAGGTAGAAAATCAGTCCGAGCACGGATGGAAGGGATTAGAAAACAATTTACAAAGATATAAAACATCTGGAATTTGCAGTTAAAAGGCTAACATTTGCAAAAAAAAATAAAAAATAAATAAAAAAAGACAATGGACACTGGGTCTTGCATCCTCTTAAAGTGACTGAGCTTAAAGCCTGCTGCTCTGGGGAACGACGTCATGTCATCTCATTTTGGTGAGCTCTCGTCCCTGAAAATAAGTAGAACTCGTTCCTTAACATGGACTTATAAGAGGATTATTATAGCAGATGCTTAAATAGAAAATGTTTACCTCGAATGTTCACATAGGACAACAGAAAGCCCAAATTACAACGAACAGAGAGTCGATAGTGAGTTTGTTCTCAGCTTCCTGTGAAGTCCCACGGCCTGTGTCATCATGATTTCCTCCTCCGTATGTCCTGTCTCTGGGGCCCCCCTGTGGCCTTATGAATCACTCCTGCTCCATACCTTCAATGGGCATTGACATGTGAGCACTCCCATGCTCCCACACACACACTCACACACACACACACCTCTGGAACGTCTACCTCTGAACTCATATTTTCATCCAGTTACCCCAGAGGCAGCGGCTACGCATTAAGCTCACAGCCTCGTCCTATCCTTTACGCCTCAGCATTTCAGGAGAGTTTAGCTTCTTATCTGGGCAGCCTGTCAAGTGTGTTATTGGAGGCAAACTGAATGCCTGCGCCTGAAGTGTATGAAGAGGATACGAGGGGAGACAAACCACCTCTCCACTCAGACTGATGTAAATAAGAGGCTTCTCCATTCTCTTTATGGCTTATTGATTTTTAGTTCGATGGCTGGCTGCAGGCGGAAAACACAGACAAGAGGAAGCGAGGGGATAGAAAGAACAGAGAGGAGGAGTAAATAAATTCCAAAACAGCAGCATCTTTTTGGGAAAAAAAGCAAAAACAAAATGAAAAAACAAAAGCAGAACATAAAAGTATTGTGAAATAATTAGATTGTGATGATTTTATGCTAATGAGGGGATTTTTTTTTTTTTAGGTGACATCTTATATTCTTCGCTGTCACCCAAGTTAGATAACCAAAACAGTAGGAACATAAAACTTCCTGTCAGATATGTTGGGAAAACACAAGGAGCTCATTTGCATGTCAGGTGAACAATATTCTAGTATTACATCAAAGGAATTAAGGAGATGAGCCGGCCTGTTTTTTGATTCAGAAGTCAAACCAAAAAGCTGCTTTTGGCACAAACACAGTCACATTCAAAACATTTGCATCAGCTCAGGAAGCAGAAAAAAGGTTAATACATTAAAATAAATGCTGAAGTCTGTCCATGCATGGGAGGAAGTGAATATCTCCACCTGTTCGTCTACGGCGGAGCTCAATTTGATGCGAATGCAGGAGCACGCAAGAGCACGCACTCATGCGCACACTCATGCAGACACACACATCTACACAGCAAAGACCTGTTTAAACTTGTTGTTAGCATCATGTAAACAGCTTGAGGAGCTGAAGGAGCATTTTAGTGATTATGGAGGAAGAACTATCATGTTTCCCGTGATGCGGCAGCTGCAACCTTGGCTTTGTCCTCCATCAGAAAGGAGGAGATTTTCTCAAGCAAATGTTTAAAATATCTGTGCCATATGGTTCTGTATGCATCTAATAAATGCTCCTGTTCACTGGTGAAAATTCAAGTCTGGATGCTTGATAATCTGACAAATCTTATAGGTGTTGTTTTTTTAAAAAATGTGCAAAGCTGGCCTGTGATTTGCGCCACTAGGGGGCAGCATTATTGGAAACATCTGTAGCAAAATTAGATTTCAAGCTGCTGAAATCCTGATGTTACAGCTCAAAAATATAAAGTACAAGACATGTTTAAATGTCATGAAACTTATCTATAATGCAGCACAGAAGTTCTTCTTAATGTGGGAGAAACAGCATCTTGTCAGGAACATGCTACTCAAGAATCTGCTCACTGAATGATGTGAACTTTAATGTGGTCAAGCGAAAATTCCTCAGCAGTTAATCTGGTGATTCCTCACCTAAAGTAAGCAAAGTTTTACACAGACGACTCTCTTTATGCAACAGAAGCCGTAAAAACGTACCTGAATTTATGCTTACAACGGCCGTTTCATTTGTGACCTTTAACATGTGAAAATGCCGGTTGTCTAAGCACTTTCAGAGGGATTGTGAATAATCTGTGTGTGTCTGTGTCTATATCTGTGTGTGTGCATGTCTGTGTGTACACGCGCCTGCCAAGAAAGTAGATTTTCATTAGAGGTTTTCATGGCTTGAGTCTCTAAATCAAGCTGACAGCTTTCAAATGACCGATTTTCATCCCCATAAATTTGCATACTCTCACCGGTGAACATCGTTTCACTCAACATCACAAATGCTGCAGTCATTACGGTTATATCACATGTCGTAAATCACACGGGAGCTGAAGGATGTGAAACAGAGGGTGGAAGTTTTACAATGGCAAAAATATGTTTAATATGTAGTTTACAAGGCAAAGGTTTACATAAGTTTATTCAAAGTATTTTGTGTTGCCAGTGATCAGAGTCGATTAAATCCACTAATTAATTTCAAAGTTTGGTTTAATCTCTAAATCTTTATAACCTATGTTTGCACAGGCAGGATGGATTAGACCAGCCAGCCATGCGATGATCTACAGATCTTCATTAATGTGGAATTTCTTTCATTTTCTTCATGGAGCATCTCTTGCACTCCTCCACTGTGAGGCAGGAGGTTCGGCCAAGTGCTCGGATGGGAGATGACACATGAATATGAATGTTTTTCTAAACTCTTTTTCATGAGGAAGGATGTTGGGATGAGTTCAAAGGGGAAATGTTATGATTTAGTTTTTTTTCTGTCATATATTTAATGTTACTATGTTGGATGTTCATATTGTCCAGGCCAAAATATCAAGAGCTGCCCCGACCAGGACTCTGATCTGGATCATATTTTATAGAGAACGTATTTTTTGTTTTTTCCTCTGATGTGCTCTGGCTGCTCTTGCTGATTTATGGAGGTTCTTGAAGGACAGACTGCCAAAAATCAGCTAATAGGAAAGCTAACTGCATGGCAATCAAGCTAAGATGAGGCCCAGCCTTGACACATTCACTGCCCCTTAACACTATTTTTGATTCAAATATTTAGAAATAGGTGATGTCACCTAAAACCTGCCCATTTCATACTCGTAAGAAGAGTGCAGACAGAATAAAAATACAAATACAGAGTATGTCTTCACTGAAATACCAAAAACTGTTTGAACTTCAATAAAAAACAGGGCTGCATTCCTCACTCTGTGAAAACTGAGCCTGTAACTTTGTTTTTTTAGGTAAATGTGACATTTCCCAGTGGAAAAATAAACACCTCAGCCCTCTATGGTGGACTGACTTTTTTAAAATAATCTCAAACATCTTTGGCATTTCCTACTGCAACTTATTGTTCCCTATATTGGCAATAAAAAAGTGCCAGATATAGCAGCCCAGATATATTTATTGATCTAACTCTATAGTCCACACACGCATACATAAGCGTAAAAAATACCAGTGTATTGAGAAAAATCAAAGAGTGGAGACCTGAGAAAAGAGGGAAGGAAGGGTCCAAATAGTGAATGAGTAAGGGAAAGCGACAAGTGAATTGCAGGGACAGCAAACACCAGCATCCATGTCGCAACACAACAGGAAGTCCTCCGACCGGACACATAAATGCAAGTAGGCAGGCCCACGTACACATATGCACGGCAACAAAAACACACGAGGCTTCGGTCAGCAGCAGAGATCTGCTGAACCAACAACAACTGGGCAAACACAGGACAGAGATAAGCATCTGACGCAGAGAGACACACATGGGATGAAGACACAAAGAAGGGCACACGAGGGCGCTAAACATGAAGCCTGGAACAGAGGTGGTGTGAAAACTAACCAGAGCTGTGAGGATGTAAATGATGCAGTTCTGAATGGATGAATGACAGTGGTGGAAGAATTAGTGAGGCGGTATGTGAAGCTGTGCTGTGCAGGTCTGGTCTCAAGACAAAAGATCCAGATTTTTTTAGCTCCACTTCTTTTAATTATGCTAAGGCACCATATTCTCCCACAGGAATAATGAGCACTTCATAGCTTTCCTCTATAGCAGTAACAGAAAATAACAGTCCAGTTTCTCAGCCAGAAAACAGCACTGACTTGAGGCTAATTGTAATAAATTGCACAAGAAATAGCTGCAGGCAGATGTTGACAGCTCATCCTACATGGGAAAACAGAAAGTTATTTCTAAGTTTACTGCAGGATTATCATCTGGTATTTGTCAACTTTATCTCTGGTCCATTTTGGAGAGATTTTGGTTTCTTTAAGAGTCATTGAGGAGTGGAAGTTTCCACAACCACTGACTGACAAGAGAACAAGGCCTCGCTTGACTGGAGTCCATCACATCCACCACGACTCTGCCGGCCTCGCTGACAGGAAAGTGCAATAACGCGACAGTGGGTCTTTGTTTTCCAGAGTTAATTCATCAACTGTGTCTTTTCAACAGGAAAGGAAACCTAGCTAGCTCCCTGGCACACATGTTTTTGATTGGCCTTCAGTTTCAGAGCTCGGGTCAGAGGTTAGTCGGGCACACCCCCTGTCTGACATCTGCCCCGACCCTTTAGCTTTTGTCGCAGGTTTGTTTACACACGTTTCAGTGTTTCGCGTCCAGTCTAAAAAACCGAGCCGGACCACCCTTGGGTGTGTTTCCCCCCATGCTGCATCGCGCTCTCCCATAAGAACACCTCCGGCTTCCCAAAGGTGCTGATGAAAAGACTTCAGAGGCTCGATTCATCTGGGCCAAGGCCTCCTTAACGAACTGATGAACTCACTCGGAGTTGCAGAGGCGCTCTGGGTGCCGGAGAGGCTGATTAAAGAAAGAGGAGGGGAGAAGAGGAGAGGAGGGGGGGTTGTATAAAAGAGAAGTAAGGAAAAAAAATCTCCTTCTCTTGAGGTAGAATTGGTCCTTCAATCTCTGCTGTCCCTCTGCTCCAAGTGCTACAGGGAGGGGGGTGCTTTGGCCAAAAAACCCCAGAGTCTGATCCTCATTAAGAAGCACAAAGAACATCAAAGACCAACCCCAAACCTCTATCAGTCAGGAGTACCCCCAATCCCCGTGATATTAAAACTCCCGGGCGCCATTCAGTGTCAAGTTCTGAGGCAGGCACCAGGACTCGGGTGACTCATGGGTTGGTGGACTCTGAGGTGCTGAAGGTCAGCGGAGAGTTTATGCTAACTTCTTTTTACCTCAGTGATCGGCTGCTGCTGAACAAGCTTTCTGCTGCTGTGAAAAAAAAGGAGGAAGATGATGATAACCAGCAGCTGCGAGACACTGTAAAACATCTCCAACTATTTAAAGTTGATAACTGAAGTCTCCATGTTGGCCTACATTTTGGAGCTAAGTTAACAGGTGCAGAACATTTTTTGTTCATTATTTTTGCAGGTTTAAATGACTTAAACTTGGTCAGAAATTGAAAAATCAGTTTCATGAACTTCAGATGTTCATTTCAATCAACAGCTGTTGAGTTATATTTGCAGTGGGGGGGGTTACTGGTCGGCTTGGCTTTCCAGTTACATTTACTCCCTCACTTTGAAGTTGTATCAAGGCCAGTTCCTTCCAACCTAAACCCCTCAGCTCTTTCAGTGAACCTAAGAGCCACTTTCGTATCATGCTAATATTAATATGAAGGTGAAACATCTAAGGGTACTTTCAGTGACTGAACAAGTAGCGTGTGCATAGGGAATGAAATGCATATTAATCTTTATCACGGTCTTTATAACGTCTGTTCTATTTTTCTTAAATAAAAGACAAGAGACTATTTTCCTAAAGAGACAGCTTTTCTCCCAAACATAATTTGGTAAATTTAGCAAACACATAAAAACTTTAAACTACAATTAGCTAATGCTGTTAAGTTCTTAAATAAACTCTTGAAAACGGCCTGATGCTCGGCACTTTACACATAATCATTTAATTCACTGTTGATATAAAAACAGTGACTGGCTGAGCTTTTAGTTAAAGATAAAATCTGCTGATTTCATGGATTTAGAAACATTTTTTACAGTGCACAATGATCTAATGGTGATTCACTATGAGGTGAAAACTTTTGACTTGGCCTCTGTGAGAAAACCACACAAAAGGAACAAAGAAAAAAGCAACTCACAAAGTAAAAGCACTCTCATATATCTTCACTGTTGCAGTCCTGATGAGGCGAGGCTGCCAACTACCAGCACAAATGGACTCTGCTCCTCTCAAGACAAGGTACATAAGAAACTATTGGATGTGCCAGCTGCTTGGTTGCATTTGGAGACAAACATTAATGCTAACTGTACATTCCACTTTAGATGTCCAAAGTGCACAGCTGGGCAAGGTCGGGGTCACACAGCCCAGTGTGACTGCGGTGGCTGTTTCGATCATAGACACAGCAGGCTTCAAACACACACTGATAACTCCTCTTTCATCCGGCCGTGCTGAGACATGAACCCAGAGGGAGGGTTTGAGACACTCACCTAAGAGTTAGAAAGTGCAAAAAAACATTCTGTAATCTGCAGATCTGTAAATTATACTCATCTATGCACAAAAATGGACACATGCATGGCTGCGTTCAAAAATACATTAGCATCTGTCTATTATTATTTCTTCTTATTATAAAAATTTATATGGTTAGAAGTCACAGTTCAAACAGAGGACATTAGACAAAAGCCATGCTGTAATTCATCCCACTTAACAAATTGAAATATCAAAGTCATTGTTTCTTTCATTGTGCTCAGGTATTAGTGGCAACATAAGCACTGCGGATCAAACCAGAAGACTTTTAAAAGCATTTTGACGGACAACAGCTCAAAGCTCAACATCTGGAGGCCGGGAGCACCGACGCATGTTTTTGGGATGACTAACCCGGTGATTGAACGAGAGAAGCAGAGAATAAAAGACCTCGCTGACCTTGCCAAAAGGTCTGATGGTTGCTGCCCCCCTCTTTAGGCTGCCAGGATTGGCCATTAAATCTCTTACACAACCGCTGGCCTTTGCAGTGGCTTCTGACAGCCAAGTCTGCATCACCACGCAGCGTTCAGCTTCACGTAGAGGCTGCACATCATGTTTGATTGTTAAATATCACTCAGCCTCACCTCCACCACAGCAGCTATAAGAGCTCTGACAAGCTTATATTAAAGGTATATTAAACTGGAGGAGGCTGGGGAATTAAGATAAAGCAGTAAAATCATCGCAAAAATCAAACACAACAAAGAATGGACTCTACATAGTGCGTCAAACATACTTTTCATTTCAAATGAGTAAGTTTTCAGTAAAAAAAATAGGAAGAAAATGACTTCTGTAAGCCTTTTTCGTTCTTTAAAACATAAAGACAGGCAAGTACATGGAGAATAACAGCGGAGGTGGCTCAATATAATAGAAAGGGCTCTTAATTAAAAAAATCTTTTGTCTTCAGATTACAGTTTGGATCAAAGGATTAACAGCCATTTGCTGAGACCGGCACTACACTTATTGGCATGCTGGTATTTCAGAGACTTTCCAGGGAGTAAAGTGGATTAGCTCAACTTGACCTGAAAATTCGCAGGAAGTGCCAGAGAATTTACTGCACACAGCAATGAATATATTCACTTCCTCATATTTGCATAGGCAACGTTGCTGATAAAGTCTGCTGATATAGCAACAGGTCGCCGCTTAACCTGCCACTCATTTTTCTCTGCTACTGTCAAAAGTGGAAGTCGGATAATTGATGTACCGCTGCAGCTGAAAGTGTTTATTTGAGAAAAACAGCAGCTAAAAGAAAACTTGTAGGGTCACCGCAGAACTTCCCAGCAATTTCTAGATGTATGCTTTCCTCCCACAGCCCTTTTTGCTGTGACAGCACCCAATCAGTGGCATCCCCTCCACTTATAAACACCCACTTGTTTCCTCGCACCAAACCTCCCATTTATCACAGTGACAGAGGCGTCTTGCGGTCGTTGACTGGGGGTGGATTCTTTTTCCCATCCGCAAGCTCAGCTTTCAAACTAGATACTAAAGCAACATGTTTGGAAATGTTAAATGAGTGTAATTAGATGGGTAATAAGGAGAGGTTTATCAAAATTGATGCGTTACTGAGAAAAGCTGTGCCGGCATGTCTATATGTGTGTGTGTGTGTGTGTGTGTGTGTATCTCTTATGAACTATCAGTCATGTCCATTCCCACACAATATTATTTGATAGTGAAAAATGACACAAAAAGGCCAACACTCAAAGTATTGAGGTCCAATTTGTAGGATTTAGTGGCATCTAGTGGTCAAGTTGCAGATTGCACCAGATGAATTATCTTTTCGCTTACGCTCTTCTTACATTGCAGGAGTTTCTAAGGTGAAACTTGCTTAAAACACAAAAGGCCGTCACTGGCGTTAATGCTCAGTTTGTCCGTTCTGGGCTACCGTAGAAACATGGCGGTGCAACATGGCGGACTCAATGGAAGAGGACTCGCTCCCTCTGCAAATAGATGATTAAAAAAAAAGGAAAAAAGTGTTTTGATGATAACAATGAGTTCTGCAGACACAAGGGGCTCTTTTGTTGAAGTGTGTGTGTGTGTGTGTGTGTGTGTGTGTGTGTGTTTGTCTATACCGACCTCTGTGGCAGT
>JAPZDY010000013.1:7866986-7885429 GCA_029783645.1 Ctenochaetus hawaiiensis | reverse complement strand
GATTGATTTGTAAAGTCATTAAAACTACAGCTGGCGAATAAAAGACTCAGTGTCGTCAGATAAAGCTGAAGATAAGCTTAATTATCAGGCACCCACACACACACACACACACACACACACACACACACACACACAGAGTTACACACACTTAATATTAAGCATCTGTGCTCAGCCTTACTAACATGAACGCTTGCCTCATTTTCTCCCTCACATACCTATTGGATATTTTCCTTTGAACATGACCTCGCCGCAGCATCAAAGGAGAGACTATTTGACTTCTCACTCATCTGTGTCCAAATCCATTTTTTGTCCTGCATCGCTCCTTTAAAACAAACAATGTCATCGGGGCTGGCATCACGCATCATTAGTGCTTGGGGAGAGCATGCAGCGAATGTTATTACAACCCTGTATCCACACAGCACAGAAATACAGCCAGATTGTCTCTGATCACCAATAAAGTGGCGCGTATATTTCAACTGAATGACAACTGTGCGGAGAGCTGTGGCATTTTAACTGTGTGTATTCCCATCTGTGTATTATCAGCCCTTAGATCCTCCCAGGCTTGTGATGCCTATAAACAAGATAGAAGTGTTTGTTTACTCCTCAGCTGATTCCACCGGCGACAGAAAGAGCAGCGGCGAGGACGACGGTGCTTTGAGAGAGCTCCAGCTCCGCCGCCGCAGCCAATAAGGAGCTGTAAGTGGGTGCTGAGAGGCCATGTGTCACTTGTTGCTGCCAAACAAGTGAACTTCATTATCTCCATAGTCTTCATGTAACAGGTGGCATTTCTTGTTTTTTGGAGAAAACTACAGATATGCACTCCACCATATTCTCTTCGGGGAGGAGCTCATCCGTGGGAATCAACTATAGAGAGGACAATAAAGAAAGAGGAAAACATCTGGGTCCTCTCGGCGTTCGGCTGCTGAAGAGACAGAGACGACAAGAGATGAGGGGGGGAGGGGGTAATTCATTAGGCATGCAAAGTTTCACGATGCACAGCCACACGGTGAGATAGAAATGATGACTCAACCAGGATTAATTCAAGCCACAGGACACCATCCACCGTACAGTGTATCACACTCCTGCTGTAAATCTCTGCGATGCTTCCTTTTTTTAATCTTTTTTTTGTTTGTTGTGTTTACTTTTTTTAATAAAAAAAGGCCAAAGAGTAGTAAAGTGTCTTTTCTATCACGAGTAAGTAACATTTATAGAGAATAAAGTGCCTTGAAAGAAACGTAAAGGTCAGTAGAAAATGGATGAAATGTGAGTGCCTGAGATTAAATCCACACTAATACGTTTAAAAGTATATTAGGCTCTTATGAAATGTGTGTAAAGGATTAGATTTCTATTTGCACTCTCATCAATGACCTTTTCAGCAGAGCAGAGTCAATAAACTCAGCGTGTTGACAAAGAAACTATATTAGAATGGATATTGGCTTTAATAATTTATGTATTAAAACTAAAATAAACACTGGAAAGCTGGTAAGAGTTGAAGTATATTTGCAACTTATTCTCATGCAGACAGGCATTTGATTCACTAAAGTCTTATGCTCTAAAGTATGATCAGTATTCGACCAACAAATAACAAAGTGGATATCAGCTCAAGGTTACTGCCTTTTATCAGAGCGACGTCCCCAGCTGAAGCTACAACAGCGGCGTTTTGCTCTCAGGCAGAGAAGGCCACGCCGTGCCCTTAAATCTCTGTGTTTTAAACTCTACGGGAACTTAAGGGCCCTTAAGAGACGGGCTTTTAATCCGCTGTGAAAACAGCTGTTTAACGTCTCGGGGGCTCTGCTATTTCCAGAGGGATCGTCTCAAGTGCCTTTCCGATGTGATCAGCATCTTCAACGGGGACTGACAGCCTTCCAAACACGCCATTTCACACCTCGAACCAAGCGGACAGCCTCTCGCTAAAAAAGATGACATTAATAGCAGCGAGGGAGCTATGCATAGAAAATATGTCACAGGAAATTAACGCCAGGCTTTATCCTCACCTTCACGACTATTTGATTTGTTTTCACAGGGAGTTATAAGCTGCACCCGCCCCCTGGTTTCTGAGGCTTGACACACACACACACCATCGGCATTTCTGAGCTGCTAAAGACGCACATTCAGTGATTATCATTCCAGCACATTTGCCAACATTTGAGAATGTGATAGCCTGCGGCCATGTTTATCGTTTGTCCTGAAACATCCTGACAAACCGACTCTGATAGACGATTCCAGCAACGTAGCTTAAACAAGGGCGAAGCAGAAATTCATTCCAAGTAAAGGGTTAACGGGCCAGTGGAGTCAGCAGAAGTGCAAGGTCCTCCGTTAATTATGACAGTTAGTTTGTTTTGAACTTTTTCCTGTAAAGCACTTTATGATGCTGTAAGACAAATAGCAAATTATGTTAAGCATCTATTAATTTACAGCCTCTCATTAAAGTAAGGCCAGGCAAGATGTTTCATCGGAATATGGAAATACCTTTTGTGTGTAAAACAGCCATGATACCATCCAGCTGTTTTTACTCAAGCTTCAGTCTGTGACTTTTCATGCTTTAACTAATAGAGGAGCTATTTACTGGAAAAACATTCGCTGGTTCACTTTTTGTTGACTTACTAATCAAAATTCAGCAGAGAAAAATGCATGTGTGTAAAGGGCAGAGTGATTTCGCACTGCAGTTCCAGTTAATTGCATGCATGGAAAAAAAAAACAACTTCTAGACCCTAAAAAACAGAATCTCAAACACAGCAGGAACCATGACTAATGAGCCCCTCGGTCAACCACTTCACACTTATATGATCCACAATGATGCCTTTCCCAGTTTATGCGGAAACAAAAGAAGGGGGCACTTTAACTCTCTTCTCTGGAAATGTGATTCCCTAAACCCACTGCACATCACTTATGTTTCTGTGTCCTATCTGTCATCTGTGTGGTCTCTGGCTGACAGTACTGCACCTTTTTAGCCCGAACGGAGGCACCTCTTTGGTGTATTTCCATTGTTAATGAAGACCTGTAGGCAGATTGGAAGTTAAAGACATCCTATTAAGTGTCTGCCCTCTGTCTAACATGCGTTTATAATTACTGTTTTTATGTTGGATTATTTATTTAGTATTATATTTGCACTTAAGGTTTGGAAGTTGCAGTGTTATGTACATTATTATATATGTTCTTGAGCTTATGCATGTATGTATGGATACTAGAAATGACTGTTTTTGCAATGTATATTATTTCCATGTCACGTTGACAGTCTGTTCATGGGACTGTATTGTGACTGTAACGCTTACATTTCCAAGAAGGCGTCGAACGCTGTCACTTTAGTCTGATGAACAGCAGTTGTGCTCGAAATGTCACCTGGGTGTGATAAATAAGTGGGTGTTGGAGCCCTGCAGTGTGCGAGCTGTTTATTTGTTTATTTCATAGTGACGTTCCATCCCGCAGAGACACGACAGTCCAGAAGCAGATGGCTCTTGAAAGGGAGCCTGATAGAGAGCCGGGGAACGACGGAAAATTCAGACTCACGACAAGGCTGTTTGATTAAATTTGCTCACAGACAAACACACATGACAGACTTAGTGTAATGGAAAAAGACCTGCAGACTTCAGTAACACGGAGAGCACACTGAGGAAAGCTTTAAGATGAAGTTAGTGATAAGTTGGGAGTGAAAGTGCTGCACCTTTTCTTCATGAGTTACAGAACTGATGGGAAAAAAGAGAAAGCAATAGACTTATTCAACCATCCAAACAGGACTGCATATCCTTCTCCAGAAACTGCTGATATTATCTTCTAATTCACTGGAAACCAGAACATGACGACTAAGAGTGCAGCTTCCCAGGATGCACATAAAGCAGATTAGGAAAACACACATTATTGTTTTACTCATTGAACATGCAGCCTTATATTCACCTCAGTAAAGAAGGATTATGCAGCTCTTAACTAAATTTTAAATCTTAAAGGACTGATGGTGGCATGTAGTTCCATGTCACGACTAGTAAAACCAGAAGAGCTATTCCAACTCTTTGAACAGGAAACAGGACTTTAAAAGTCTCATTGAGACAGTGGTGAACAGTGAAGTGACAGCTGAGGTCAAAATGGAAACAAAGGAAACATGGTGGAAAAGATTAGGAAGAAGAAAGAGAGCAGCCCTTCATCAGGTAATCCTGAACACAAGAGTCGATGAATCGACTGCAGCACACAGTATGATACAGTGTTGTCTCTCATGCAAAAAAGTGCTCCAAACCTGACTGTGTCTTTCAACCAGGTCCACATTAATGCATCTTAAACCAAAAAAGCATATTTTTCTTATATTTACTAGTCCTTTAATCCACATTTACACAGTGTGAAAATGCAGTCATCAAAAGCAGATAATTCTGGCTTTTCAAAAGTGCTGACACACAATTATCAACCTTTCACAGAAAGTTTTGCTATTTCCATTTAGCAAGATCTAACATCCACTAGGTGTGAGAAAACCGACACCACTGACACAACTCTACAGCTGGGGAGGGAGAGGTTAAAGTAATGATCCATCACACTTTTATCCAATCGCTGCAACACAAGATTAGACACGTAACCTGTTCATTTAAGCCTTTTAACTAAGGCTCTCTGAGAACATGCCCTTTAGCGCTCTAACTTTTCAAAGAGGGGTCCATAGTCCCCCTAGGGGCTGCCGGGGGGGCGCCTCAGCTAACTGGAGTGAAAATGAGGGACAAGGCTGAAACATAAGGTTACAAATAAAGTTGAAATATTATTAAAAATTAATTATAATACTTATAATAATACTAATAACATATAAAAAATCTTATTTGCCTTGCTCTTCTTTCTAATTGCTTGCCAGTCCAAACATCATTCATCATGTCATAAGCTGTCAGTGTCGACCTGGTGCATCTGCTCCTTCTATTTAGTTAGTTAGCTTGCTTGCCAGCATCTGCCTACCTAGTGCCATATCACAAACATGGACACATTTTTTTAAAGGTGGGGATCTGACAAGCAGCCAGGTGACCAGTTACTCAAAAGAACTCCTGTCTGAGTAAGTTGTTAATATATTTTTAAAGACATTTGCAAAAGCGAGCACCTGCTATAAACTCATGTAATTTTGGGATCCTTGTCATTGGGAAAGTCTTGAAACCACACCTTAAGCAAACAGACGAACGTGCATCCCCTGCCAGCTACAGAGACAACCAGCATGACTAAAGAAACACAAAAGAGGACACACCAAAACAGCTGACAGAGGCAGTTTCTTTGAAAATGTCAAAACGCAGAGTACTGCTTTGAATCAGGTAAAGTGATCAAAGCTGGCTTTACTCTGCAAAGAACAAACCACTCACATCCAATGAAGTATTCCCTCACTGTGACCCAAGATCTCCAGCTGTCAGAGCAGCCTGGAAACGAATGGAGTGATGGATGAGCCACTCTTCTGCCGCTGATCATCAGCTATTTGTATTTCATGTGTGTAACATGGTGAGTGAATGAGTATTAAAGCTTGGGGATCTATTCCTGACCTTCAACCAGGAATGACTGTGAGGTTGTGCGGGTAAGTGTGATGTGTGTGTGTGTGTTTGTGTGTGTGTGTGTGTGACATCAGAGAGAGTGAAAGAGAGGAGAGTGAAACTTAACCCCACTGTCACTTGCATGTGGGCAGCAGGAGAAACGGATGGGCTGAGTCAGAGTGTACGGTTTTGCTGCTGAAGCTGCCATTCTGCTCCTTCACACACCGACCCAGAATGCACTGCACACAACCTGAGCTGCACACAACATCAGCCCTTCTCGCCCTGCCATACCCGCACGCATGTTACCAACTGACTGTGACAAAACACACAAAAAAACAACACATCAAACTGCCAGAACAGCTGCCGTCATGGATACAAATATATCACATGCTTGCACATGCGCTGTCATGGAACCACAGTGTACTGTAGATGCCCCCCTCTGGGGGCTTTGCAGCAAACTGGCATTTTTCCATTGCGTCCTCGCTCACGTGTGCTGTCATTCAACCTGTCACCATGGAGATGCGCTCAGCTTCTCGGTGTGTGTGTCATGCTGTAGTGCACACACTGCAGCACACAGCAGCAGAGGCAGGCACGGCTGGCACTGTCGCACCTCATATGCAGTCAGAGGCAAGTCTTTGAACCATCCACTCATGCAAGAAAAGCACAGAAGCCCTTTATGTGTCGCCCCTGTTCAGCAGACATTAATGTGTTACACTTCGAGACAGTGGGATGCAGGGATACGGTTATTAAATATATCTCAAGGTGAGTGTCACCTTATTAAGACAGAACATGAGAAGTGAAGGGAGAAAAAAAAAGTTAGCAGCAGCAGCAGCAGCATGTAAAGGGCAAGTGCCACTTCAGATAAGTGCACTGAGTGGGGGCTGCATTGGCTCACAAGTGATGCACATGGAGAGTGCATCACAAGCAAAGAGTCATCACAACCTCCACTGGCTTGAGGAACATGAAATATGTGTCATGTAAGCTGTAGAAATGTTGTGGCTGTATGTCTCAATTAATTATCAAATTTCCTGGAAGACGTCAGACAGCAAGTTTGGCTTAAAATTTGAGGATATGGTAAAGAAAACCTGTTTTAAATACTAAATACTCACCTTTAAAGAGTTCTGAATTTATAGTGACACATTTTTTAGATAAGTGTTATAATGGATTCAAGTTTTATAGAGCACATCTGTCTCTCTTCACACAACTGAGTGGCCTGTGTGAAAGTGTCATGGGTAGTTAATCACAACATCATCGCTACATTAAGCCAATGAGCCATGTATGAAAGAAAAGCGAAAGAAACACGAACTCCAAAGGGGATTTCTATGTGAAATAATCTTCAACTCTCCCTTCCTCCTGCATGACTACAAAACTACTAAATATTAAGTTACTATGAAATTCCTGGCCGCTAAAGATGGAAGTCTACTCCTGAAATAAGCCACAAAAACTTACAGAACATCCCCACACACACATTCGTCTCATGGAGTTACTGGTTAAATGAAGGTCAGCAGAGATTTGGCTTCAGCTCAGTAATTTTCCTTACTGTGAATTTTTGGACTTCCTTTGTGATCACTCGGAGGAAGGTCCGCGAACTGCACCCGGTGTCCCGACATGTCCGATCACCCCTCTTTCCTCAGGTCAGAGCCGCGCGACCACCGACTGTGCTCTCAGGCGTTTGTTTCAAAGTATCCGGTAACTTCGGACGTCGAGGTGAGCCGCGTCCCGCGTGCGGTTTTTTTTTTTTTTTTTTTTGGAGCGTGGGAAACGTTCACGGACGCGCTGCACGCCGTTGGGGAGCGTCTGTCATTGACTTTCCCCTCTCGCTCCCTCCGTGTCTGACCGTGCTGACTGTGTGCCAGTACTGCGGGTGAAGCAGCCCCGCTCGGTCCGGTAACACCTGCCCTCCGCTCTCTTGCCTAATATGCGGTCCACGCGAGACGCACCGGAGCAGGGAGACGCACGAGCTCTCCTCCCGCATTAAAAAAGATAAAACTTTTTTTTTTCTCCCTAATGTCCACATGACTGCAGGGTTACGTCATCAGTGTAAAGCTTTCAGGGAAAATGATCCATAATAACCCCATGATGAAGTTTAAATGGGAAGCTGCGCACATTAACGGGTGTTTAATGAGAACAGTCTATAGTAGGAACATATGGCACATGTGTATGAGAACATGGAGACAAAATGACAGTTTATAGGCATTATCAGGAAAACTCGTTGAGTAATCTGCTAAGTATTGAATTCCAAAACAGTTTTTTCTAATCCCGTCACTTTTCCATCATCATACGAATCCTAAAGCATTTTACGTTTTATTTTAAGAAATTCAGAGCATGGAGCTCGTTTAACTCCATGTAGTTTTTATTAAAGTTGTCGGTTTTGAAAAGAAGCACTTTTTTTTTTAAATACCGAGTCTGGGCTATATAACTTTGTCAGTGTTTGTAGGGGCCCACAGTGCCACCCAATGGAAGAAAAGTGCAATGAAATCAGTGGGCTGGCATCTCAGATAACGTCAGCTTCGTCCGGGTTGGACAAAACACAACGAATAATGTTATGTCATGCAGTCTGACACAACTGCAGCGCAAAACTCGTGCTTCATATGTGACACATGCAGCTTCAGGAGTCACAAGAGAGTTAATTCTGCTCTTCTGTGGAAAAAGAAGGGCTATTGCAGTAAATTGTAGGCTGCTGGTGATCACTGACCCGACCTCTGTCACAAAATTATACTCTTTGTTTGGCATAATTCTAATGTTTGCCTGTTCTTCCTGTTTTAATGACTCCCATACAAACTTTATAAACAATTATTGAGCTCTATTTTTGACCCACATTAAAATGCTTTTAAACTGATACTTTACTGGTCGACAGCGTCCTTTGGGAATGTCCATATATAGACATGTATGTACCATGTAGGCCCAGTACAGCAGCCAGTCAATCATTTACCTGATTTTTTTTACATAATAAATATGTAATATTATCTGAAAAAGGGGGGGAAACAATTAAGTTCAGTGTTAAAGTAGAAAACATTGTCATGTTTAAATGAAAATTGTTTAATTGCAGTCATTGCGATGTTGTTTCCTGAGTTTCCTAAGCAAAAATATTATAAAGCTAGTTGTGTACATCATGATTTCTGTAGCTCAAGGCAGTTTTAAATTGTATTTTCAGAAAAACAATATATCAAATAAATGCAAAGACAGAATGACAGTAAGAGGGTTGCTTGTAGTGATTAACACAAGAATTTTTATCTGGATCTCAGTTTATGCAGCTTTATGTTGAGTTTCAGCTCACTGTTTAGCCTTCCAACCCCAAAATTTGTTGTTTCTTTTCAATCTCGCTGTTCTAAAAGTATAATTGGTTGCAGCTGGTTTCACTTTCATAGCTCTAAAAAAACAACTAAATTCCACCTGCCCAGCATCAAACAGCAGACAGACGGAGTTAGCAACTAGCTGGTGAACATAGTGGAACATTGAGCAGCTCGAGCCAGATATTTCCCTCAGGAGAGACCAAAAACAGAGCGAAAAAAGGGGAGTGAATGTTGGACTCACAGGGCCCTTGTGATCTGTGTTCTGAGTACACAGCCTCTTCATTTCTGTGGTCTGACCTGAATGCACAGGCCGCAGGCTTTAAGGCCACAGCATGTAATGAATTCCAAACATCACTTTTCACTTCAGGACAGCAGGTGGTGGAGGATAAGTACTGCCCACACATTACTTCATCCAGCCCGTCTAGCTGTGGTTTGATAGATGGATTTCATTACAAGAAAGGGAATTCTGCTCACAAGATTACAAAGCTGACATCATTGTGATTCTGGATAACAATTTTTTACTGGAATGTAAGCAAGAGACAGATAATCAAGCAGTGGGCATGTGAAGTGGACACGAAATCACCCAAAAATCCGGTTTACTCAGAACTTTATTTTGAAATATTTTGTCAAAAGCCTGAAAAGAACTGGAATAATTGGAAAAAAAAACTTAAAGTGTTCTCACAGACACAAATCAAACTCTCTGAACTTGTCTGGTGGAACTTTTGTGCAAAAGAGAGCAGCTATAATGATATTTAACAACTTAGAACTGATACAACTGAGTTTCTCTGTAGTTGGCAAAGGCCTACGAAGCGCAATCATTATAGAAAAATAACTGGTCTGACGATGAAAGGCAAATAAATACTGCATCCATGAAAGCACTGCCATGTGCAGCAGCTAAACAGCATTAAAGAATTTCAATCATGTCAACACTGCCCAAACTATCAAGAGGAACAAGCTCACTCACTTTCAAACACTTTCAGAGACCGCTGCCACTAATCTGGCATCACTGGCAAATATAAAAACCAAAAGTATGTGCACTGCACTTCCTTTCTCTCATGATATAAATCTTATAAAAAATAATTCTCAGCATGTAGAAACCAAGCAGAATCAGTGGTTCGGCATTCTACTGCGTCAGTGTGCATCCTTTACTTGTCAACATACATTATTTCTTTCACGCACATCCATTTTGCTCAATGTACATTTTGGATAACGAGGCCGCCATCGACTTGGCCAGTTCCTCGTCTCGTTTCCTCTGCATCTGTGAGTGTCTGCACCAGTCCTCGTACTCCGGGTTGGGGAGACACTTGTCCAGAAGGACGTCGTAGTGGCCATTGCTGAGCCAACTCATCCAGATGGCTGGTTTGGAGGCATCCTCCTCCCCGAGATAGTGCACCATGGTGGAGACGGTGGGGCTCTCCAAGCTGCCCCCTGTGGTCAGGTAGATGTTCACGTTCAGCATCTGGCTCATGGCGAGAAGCTCGGGGTACCCTGCCCAGGCGCCATCCTGCGCCGCGTTGATCAGGAACTCCCCCACGTCCCCTTCAATGATGGGATTGAACTCATCCAAGTGGTCTGCGATGTGGTGCACGGTCTGCTCCCTCAGCTCCCTGTGCCTCCCCTGGTTCCCGTACGTGGCTTTGCACACAGCTCTGTACAGACAGTTGCCATCTGGAATGATGTGGTACCTGTATTTATGCCTCTCCTGGAGGTACTTGTTCTGTTTCTCCACTTCAGCCAGGTACCTGGTGACATTATCGCTGGCATCCTGTCTCTCTTGGCGTCTCTGCGTGGGCGGCTCCTGGAGAACGCTGAGCTCAAAGGCCCGTCTCTCATCTGATGCTGGAGCTACTTTGCCACTGCTTATATCACCACAACCTTCTGTTCTGAGCTCTTCAGGCGGAGCTGTCCTGGAGGGAACTTGCTCCTGCTCGTCATGTAATGAGGCCCATCCGTTGTGAGTGAAGGAGGCATTAGTCACTGGAAGTGTCTCATCCTCATTTGAATTTCCAACCATCCTCATGTTTTCTTCTGATCTGTGTGCACAGCTGCTGCTGCTGGTGCTGTGAAGGTGATTTCCAGCCATCTCTGGACTGTCAGTAAACATCTCCTCGGTCCCATTTCTCAGATGATCTATCAAGTTCTCAATCACACCAGAGTCACAGTCATTATAGAGGAAACTTTCACCATTATGTGATTCCGGGGAGGCTGGTTTGGTCTTTGTCTCTCTCATGATGTGGATGGGCACAGACCTCTCCACCCCATCGGGTCTGCGGATTAATATCTCAGCAGTCGACTTGAAGTAAATTGGCCTCACGGATGAAGCTTCGTAGCATGAAAAAGCAGGCATGTTTGCGGAAGAAGCAGTCTCTCTCACCGGATCCCCGCTGGTCGTTGAAGTTGTGCTCGGTTGTGTAAATCCCTCTTTGTCAGCCTCGGAGGAAGTCGGTGTTGTCCCGTTCACGCGCTCGGATCCGGTCAGTAAAGTTACTGTAACTTTGCGGGACGTCCTCGGGTAGTGTGTCAGCGCACTGTTGTACAACTGCATTTTGAAAGAGTCCTTTATACCGAACGCCGCAGCCGGGCTGTTACGGAGAGATGACAACAAGATCTAAAAATACCCTCCATGTCATCAACAACAGCAAAGTTGTAGGGAACGTTTCCATGGTCCTGAGTCCTCCATTGACAGGCAGAGACGAGTAGACTGTCCACTTTAGTTTCTTGCGTCATTTGCTGTTGGGGTGCCTCCCTAATTTTAGACTTCAAACTGTCACAGGACACTGCCTAGTTTAACGGTGTCAAGCGCGAGACAATACGCCCCGTAACTTTCCCGTTGAATCGCTTTCAAAATAAAATCCCCGATCGACATTTGGGGGGTTGTGGAGCTCTTCATGTTGGTGGAGCAAGTTTTCAGATCTTTTGCTTGATTAATAAAGGAGTGTAAAATATTCCGCATAAAATAGCGTAACAATATATTTCATTAACAAAAAGTAAGAGTGTTTAATTTTAAGAAAAAGTCGTTAACATGACATTACAAGGTTATTATAACACAGTGCTTCATATAGTACAGATGGAGCTATTTACAACTAGGCCACTATCTAGGAACTTCATTCATAATAACAGGTCATAATGTAATTGTTGAATTTTACTTTTATCACTAAATCGAGTCTAGAAAAGTAACCTGCAACTGATGTTGTAGAAAGAGAAAACAGACTGGCTATGAAATAAATACAGTGCAGTACATTACAACATATATCTTTTTCATAAGTATTTATTTCCTTTAATGTGGCACACCTAAATTATCACTGAGGAAGCCAAATAGATTTAAAAGTCCCAGAGTTAGCTAAATGGAAATCATGTGTCTGTAGTCAAATGATCATAGGCAGTATGAGTATGAAATAAAACTGTAAAAATAACTTGACAATCAGGCTTTCAGACTACTGTGAAGTGGGTTCACTGTTTGTATTTAACTCAACCCAAATAAAATGTCAAGAAAACAGAAATACAGACTTTGTTAGAGGAAAACATTTTTTTTAATCATTTGAAAAAAGTTAATAAAATCCTGGCTTTATGCAGACACCAAACTTTTATGCTAATAACAAAACACATAATACAGAATTACATGATCATAACATTTTTTATTTTGAAAGCAAAATCGCCTCATATCCGGCATGATGCTGCTGCCTGTATGCGGCTTGACTCGGCTCTCAACTTTCATGGTCTGACTGACGCAGTGAACAGTGTTTGGCCCCGAGTTAAAAATGCTAAAGATGTGATGTGTCACTGTTATATCAGTTATGTGATAAAGTGTAAAACGTGACTTCTAACTCCTCGGCTTATTCTAGAGAAGTGAAACCTTTTCAACGCATATGAAAAAGCCCATCGAAAAACTTAAAATGGACAATAACAAAACTGTTGATGTTAAACTACGTATGAAAAAAACCCTCAATACTGAACATTATCTAATTACACTGAACACCTTTCTTATAACTCCTATAAAAAAATGAAACCATCATAATTTTAAAATAAATAGTTAAACTCCAGTTACTAATTTAAATTAATTTAAAGTATAAACTTGAATACATTATTTACAACCAGTATTTCGAGTATGATAAATATTTGGATAATTTTTAGACAAACACAGTCTTTGGCTCACAGCATATTATAATGGAACCGGCTAATATTGACTCACTGGCAGCAGCAGACTACTGCGTGCCTAACCTGCTCATATCTCTATTTTTAACACACTGACAGTTTCAGCTTATCTGCTTTAAACAGAGCCACAGAGTTGTGTTTACTCAGAATGCGAGTGCTTAATATAGATAATACCATAATGCAGCTGTGCACTGGACTAAGAACGAGAAAACCTTGAAATAATATTGGCTTACCTTGTTCACTTCGACTGTCAAAAGTGGGGTGACTATTCAAATTAAATTTATTAAAAAATTTTTTTTTCATTTTACTTCAGGTAAATTAGATTTTTGAAAATTTGCCACTTGTACTAAAATACTACATGAGCTACAAGTCGGATTGTTCTGATAAATGTGAGCAATTACTGAGGAGGGGCTTCATTTGTCCGCCAGAGGGAGTCCGAGAGCCTTGTGTTTGTCGAGCGATGATGCGTTCAAGTACAGTACCACGGATACGCACACGGAGGCGACATTTAGCTTCGCAGGGGAGAAATGAACGTCTGTCTGGAACAAATGCATGCAAAGAGACGATGCTACAGCAGCTGTCGCAAGGTTGTGCACCGCATACAAATGAGAGCATTGATCGTTTCCTTCGCTGTGCTGTTGTCTTTGGTAACCTGAACTGGTGCACTAACCTCCAGCTGGAACAAGGTTGGCTCAACATCCCTCTGCTAAAACGTATTAGTTGCCTTTAATTTTAGGATACACATTTCCTAATAACCTCAAGAAAAACAAGGCAAGAAGACTAAAGCGTGTGTGAACGAGCATTAGAATAAACACATCATTAGGTGGCATTGACATAAACAAAAAAATGGGTCCTTTACATAATAAGATTCTAATACGATATTTAAAAAAAATTAAAAAGAACAACATGGCCAAAATGTTACTCGGATTAAAAGCACAAACATACACATAGCATTTTAAAAAGCAATTAAACACCCCAGACAATTTTGCACGATAAGCTGAAGCTAAAAAAAAAATTAATAAAAAGCGTGATTCAATAAAGAAACCAAAAAGGAAACTAAGCTGATTATAGAAAAAAAAAAACACACAATCAGAGAAAATGTATAGCCTGTGGCAATAATGTGATTTTCGTATTTGGGTTATTTATGTAAGATGTTGCCACGAGGTCCGCAGTGCACTCAGGCAGCCTGTTGTTGTCATTCCGACCGCCCGCCTAAATCAACGCCTTTCTGCGGGTCCCTAATTTAATATACGATGTTGTTGTGTGCGTTTGTTTGCTTCAGTTTTTTTTTTTTTGCGGGGGTCTGCGGCGGCCAAAGCTTAGCGAGACTGTATCCATGTCAGTGGAACAAGGCATGCTGATGTCAGAGATTTTTCCTCCTGCCCTGCGCGGTGGGAGGATCTCTGTGCGTTGAGTCACGCAGCTGTCAAAGATAGCTGTCACCCAGTTTCAGGATCAAACACACAGTCAATGAGAAAAGGGCTTTGAGCCGAAGGGACGCGAGAGATCTCAGGTAAACCCCCCCCTCCTCCTTCTTCAAGTCTCCAAACAAGGACGAGCAGAAGAGAACAAAATAAAAAGCAAACAGAATTTAAAAAAAAAAAGGTTGGAGAAGAAGCGAGTTTTGATGAATAAGGATTTTCAAATATTCGGATACACGCTGGGGATATCTGGAGAAAAGAAGAAAAAAACACCGCACTAACACAAAGGCAATTTTCTTCCTGCGCCCCGACGAGGGAAAAGAAAGTGGGCTTTTTTTCGGACAGAGATGAAGACGAAAAAGGGTAAGTTAGCTTCTTTTGAGTAAGACTAGGTCGAAATTAGTTTAAATAAGCAGAGGCAGCGCACAGAAACGACTAATAGAGCGATTTCCCTCATATGCAAACCATGCAGTCTATTGTTTCCTTTCCAGACATGACAGGGGGCTTTTTCTGCCATGTGCTGGCGCGATGTCAGAAGTCGATAAAGCAAGATTTGCCCATCGACTGTGATGTTTTTTGAGATGTTTTATTCACGTTTTGACACAATAACACGCGGCTGTTTCGTTATCTGTGTAACCTCTCTCGACACGGTGTAATTAGGTTAACTTTATGGCTCACATAAAATGTCATAACAGGTCTGAACGAGGCTTCCTTTCAGTTTGAAAACAAGCTAATTAAAGTGACCGGAGCTCGAGTTGTTTTTAGGTCGAAGTTTGGCTGAAGTGAAAGATACGAGTCAAAGTTTGGCGACTATTGTGAGTTCAAGAGTTTCAAGTGGCGACTTTTCCTCAACTTGCGAGGTTTAAAAATAGATATATTGTATCTTCAAACCATCTTCCACTCGTGGAAACACCCCCCAGCACCTTTTAAATAGTTTCGAAATCCCAAATGTAGGCTAATGTTCATCCTGACCTCATTGTGGGAAGTTGCTGCTGCCTTGTTACATTCACGGACCTCGTGGTGCAGCGCACACACACACACATACACAATAGAAAACCCCCTTGCAAGTTGTTTTAAACTCACAAAACCTGTGTCTTCGTGGCCGGAAAATCAATTTTCTACCCACTGTGTTCACTTGTGACATTTTGAAGGGACTTAAGTTTGCGGTGAACTCGCAGTTTGCGTGTATAAAGTTTTGAATTGCATACAAAGAACCACGCAGTCCTAGATTCTTTTGTTTAGTCTGGAGACGCTGATTTGCAACAGGTCTCCCCTCCCCCTTCCTCTCTCTCTCCAGCCTACGTAATTACCTCATCCTGTTAGCCGCTCAGACTTTGGGAACTTTCTTATTCCTTTCCCACTAGTTTTGCACCAGAGTAGACTGCACAGAGTTGTGAATAAAGTTAGCCTACCCCCTTTGAAATTCCGCATTTTCTTAATGGCGTCTGGGCTGCCTGCAGAGCAAGCTGCACAGCATCAAATGAGCCACTGCCAATGTCTGATTGAAAAATATGTGCCCCATTATACTTATGTAAACACAACATGCTGAAAACTAAGCTGAAACGGACTAATGGCTGACTGTGAGTCTGATTAAAGTGGGTTTTGCAAACTGTTTATGAGCAGGTTTATTTACCCCTGGCTCACATAGTTCTCGGTCAGAGTGATTCAAAGGTCCAAATCCTGTTTGATCGTGATTGACTTTGATTAGACGTGCCTGTAGTGCTAAATCAAGAAAGAAAGCAACTCTGTAATCTTTGCAAACACAACGCAGTTGCAGTTCTTCCAAACAGAAAAAGCTCCCTGTGCAGAGTGATTGTTCCTGTGGTCAGCACCAGAGTGCTTCACCTCAGCCAGGCACGCAAAGGTGTGTGCTCTTTGCAGTCTTTGCAGTAGACCTGGCTTGTATTTGTCAGGGCAGGTTTTATAACTGCCACAGCATCAGACCAGCCTTTGTGACGTCCCCCCCCTCCTCCTCCTCCTCCCCTCCTTCCCTCCTCCTCCTACCCCTCGCTCCCCTCCTCCTCCTCCTCCTCCTCCTCCTCACACCCTCCCTCGCTCCTTATATGAATCACATGGCTGAACTTGACAGCTTGCTTCTGACACATCAGCTGCCTCCCAGACAGCTTGCGTTTGGTTAAAAAAAAAAAAAAAAAAAAAAAACGGCTGCGGCACACTGACAACAGGGTGGCTAGCAGAAGAGGATACATATTTCTCTTTGTCCTGTTGTTCTCAAAACCCACTCTTTTCTTTTTTTTTTTCGTCCTCGTCCGGTTTGCAGGTTTGATGATGCTGTCAGGGAGCGAGACGGATGACGAGGACAGCGTGGACGCCCCTCTGGATCTGTCATCCAGCACAGGAGGCAACGGGAAGAGGAAACGGCGGGGGAATTTGCCCAAGGAGTCGGTCCAGATCCTCCGAGACTGGCTGTACGAGCACCGTTACAACGCTTACCCCTCTGAGCAGGAGAAAGCCCTCCTCTCGAAGCAGACTCAGCTCTCTACACTACAGGTATGAATGTAGATATGACAGAGCTGATAAGATTAGCAGCAAACCCTTTGAGTGTAAACACGCCGCTGTTGAAGTCGAGAGGGAGCAAGTGTCAGCTTGACTGAATCATTTCCTGTCTAGATGGCAAACAAAACATGACACATGCATAGTGAATTGAAGGTCATCCAAACCAGACCTGATGTTGCAACATTACTGTAAAGCCTGAGACAACGTGAGTAAACTCACTCCCTGTGTGCTGTGTGTGCTGTGGGCTTGGCTGAGGCACTTGGACAGGAATTTCCCTCCCTCCAGCCCCTTTCCATCCCAGCTGTCTGGGAACAATGCAGAGTCATTTACATGGTTAGAGCTGCGAGTCTCTCTGAGCCAGTTACGACTAGCCTGAAGGACTAAGGAAAAACAAAAAAGAGAGTTGACCGTGATTACTGCTATGACAAAGGAGATTATTTTGTACTGAGAGCTATTTTAAATACAGGATGAAGAAGTCAAAACTGGGCTTTTTTGCTTAAAATTAGTATTTAGCTTTTCATGGTTTTTAAATGTGATCATAATCTTTGGAGTAAATCTGTTTTTTTCACGGCTGCAGCGGTTAAAATGATACATATGAAGTGCTGATGGTGTGAAATATACAGCCTGTGGTGTGAAATAGTGTGTAGATGGGTGGTGCTTATCCTTTCATTTTGATTTCTCTGTTGAAAACACAGGTGCAAACTGCACCTGGGCACAAGCATACCAGCAGATTTTCTTTTAATCGCAAGGCAGAGCATAAGTGAGCCATGTCGCACAGCTTTCTCACAGCATGGACTTGTGTTGTTGTTTTTTCCAGGTGTGCAACTGGTTCATTAACGCGAGGAGGCGGCTTCTACCGGAGATGCTGAGGAAAGACGGCAAAGATCCGAATCAGTTCACCATATCGAGGAAAGGCAGCAAGGCTGGCGACAGCTTCTCTGACAGCTCCCAGTCCCCCAAACACAGCAGTCCTGCAGCGAGTTCGGAGGAGAGCTACGACAAACGCGTCCTCCACCCCTCCAGCTTTGACCCCGCCATGCCCGGCGTCCTGAGGAAGGCGGTGTCTCCCTCCGCAACCTCTCCAACCTCCATGTCCCCATCTCCGGGGCTCATTCCCACCCGCCCTTCTGTCATCTGTCATACCACTGTCACCACAGCGATGCAGGCCAGCCCCACAGCCCCCCACCCCTCAGTGCTGGGAATGAACCTTGACAGGGCGGCGGAGCTGCTGCAGTCTGCGCAGGCGCTGTTCAGGTGCAGGGATGAAGGGCCGGGCAGCCAGCCGCTCCCCAACAACACCACCACCACCACCACTACCACCACCATCCTCGGCAGCACCGGCATGGAGGGCAACCTGAGCCCCCGCAGCGGGCTCTTCAACACCCCTCCCCCCACCCCTCCAGACCTCACACAGGACTTCAGCGGCTTCCAGCTCCTGGTGGACGTGGCCCTCAAACGGGCTGCGGAGATGGAGCTGCAAGCCAAACAGCTGGTCTCCTAAAAGGGAGAAAGTGTCAGGAGAAGAAAAGGAGGGAACAGAGACTGACTTTGTGTCTCAACTACGGAGCTCCTCTGAGTTCAAGTGACTCGTC
>JAPZDY010000013.1:7848430-7859895 GCA_029783645.1 Ctenochaetus hawaiiensis | reverse complement strand
GTTTGTCAGGCTTTAGTTTACACACAGCATGCTCAATATCTGTGCGAGGAAGACAGTAAGGGTGTGCAAATGCACACTCCACACTAGATGCATAGTAAATGAGCGCTGGCCTGGCCTGTCAGGATGATTTGTGCAGGATGATGTCAGTGTTGGGGGGGTTGGGGGAGCATGCAGAGGATGAGGTGACACATACCAGATTCTCCTCACACAGCTCCCGGAACTGCTGGAACTTCTGGGACATCAGCAGCTGGGCACTCCCCACTGCACTGCGGATCTTCCCCAGGACTGCAGAAAGACACAGGCGTACATGCATGCACACACACACACACATACACAGGCACACACAGGCACACACACAATTCACAATGCAATTACTCAAAGAACCGCATACTGCAGACATGTCGCAGCGCTAACAGAGAGGCTGCATTTGTAATGCAACAGAAGAGGATGCACTACTATCTTCTTTCATCATCGCCTCTAAGGAACAGAAGTCATTTAGAGAAGTCAAATAAATATAGAAATGTGAAAAAATGCACTCTAAAAATACAAACACTACATGAACACAAAATTAAAAATAACATGCTTTTGGTTTATAAGAAATGATTTAGTTGTTGTCATGTACCAAAAAGCACACCTAAAAATCCAACATTTGGTCCTAAAAGAATGCACGCATAATGTATTTCTCAAACAATTCCTAGAGGAGATACAACAAGGTTGTTCTGCATAACCTGACTCCTGCGGTCAGTCCTATTGACTCATGCATCCCTATGGAGAGGAACTGCCAGTGAATACGTTAGTGTGCATGAAGAAAACAGGATCAGAAACTGAGAGAGGAAGAAATGAATCTGCACTTCAGATACAGTGTTTTCACTCCTACAGGACTCATGTGTACGTGTGTGTACGTGTATGTGTGTGTGTGTGCGTATGTGCACATGGCAGCGTGGGATCTTGGAAAACATAACCTTGAGACAGCCTCCCTGTTCTGCACGTTCTGTGAGAAAAACTCTTGCCTGGAACCATAACAGCAACACTGGCTGCATAAGCAATGTCATTTCTGGTAAGACATGAAATCTGCAGCACAGCAAGGACAGGTATAACTACAGTGCCTCCTGCCCGGGGCTTGTTTGCTCAGTGCGGTATGTGCATGTGAGTGTATGTGCATGAAACATATTCAAACGTACGTTTACAGACTTGCACTGCAGTGTGTGTGTGTGTGTTACATCAATATCAAACAGTTGCCTTTGAGGAGCACTGAGAAAAACGCCTTAGCTGTGTTTGTGTGAGAGATCATTATACAGTGTGTCTAAAGGACAGATGTGTGGCTGAGACCAGCAGCGGACTATTGATAAGTATGCTCGGTATGTCTGTGGAGGCCAGAGGGCCTGAGACAGGAACAAGCAGCTATTGTGAACTGATACCATGAATACCAGCACCCTAGATAGACCTAATATTAGTATACAACAGACTTTCTTGTCTTCATGTCTTGGCATTTAGTCTCTATGAATCAACTCACTCTCATCAGGCAGCTCATTCTCCATTTCATCCTGCTCCATCTGTCTACACCAGCCCTCCATGCGCTCCATCTCGGCCTGAAGCAGCTTGAGGAACCAGCGTCCGTCACGAGGGCACACCGACCGTCCGACAGCCTCCTGAGCCTCCACCTCCGGTTCGGCCATGTTGTCCATCCACGGGTCCGGAGGGGGCAGGATGGAAGGGTCGAACCCCACTTCCCCGTAGTCGTCTCCAGCACAGGCGTGGTAGTGGTTCCCCGAGCCCTGGATGCTGACCGTAGAGGTGGCAGCATCGCGGGAGTGCTGGCGAGGCATGGTGGCGAAGTGGCGCGGCGGCAGCTCCGGGGCGTCCGAGGGGCCATCGAGATCAGCCTGCACGGCCGTGGTCACACTGTTGGAGCGGGTCATCCTGCGGTAACTACGGCAGAAAACACAGAACTCATGATTACTCATATTTTATTGCACTACCATATTAGAGTCTCTCCTTAAGCAGTCATTATGGTAATACTGTTTACACACAGTTCCTGGAGAAGCTCCCAGTATAAAATGATTGAAGTGATCACAGCAATCTCATCGCTGATAGTGATGAAAAGCTTTTGCAGTGAGGAACGTCTTTTGTGTGTGTGTGTGTGTGTGTGTGTGTGTGTGTGTTTTTGTCATCTGGCTCATTCAGAAGCAACAGAGTGTGCAATCGTCTGTCACACCACAAGCCCTGCTCTGGAGCTGATGCACATGCACGTAAAAACACACTCTCATAGAAACTCACACACTCACACACACACACACACACACACCTGGGACCCTTCTCTACAGCTGGGTGTGCCATGTCGTATTTGGCTCAGAGGTTTGTGCTGCTGTCGGGTGGCCTCAGCCAAGTCCCTCCACACTATGTGCAACAGCAGTCACACATTCGTGTTTAAAGATTAAATCAACACACACAAACACACACACACACACACACTCACACTTGGCTATGTTCTATAGAGAAGCTCAACACCCCAGTAATGAATGGGACGCCAGAGGGACGGGGCTGTTGGTTGGAGGAAACTGTCCAGCTAAAATCTCAGAGATTGGAGGAGCCAGCGTTTCTAATCACCGCAGGATTACAACTCAAAGTGGTGCACGACTCGAAGCACATCTTTTATTAACACGTACAAAAAGAAACCAGAGTGCTGCTCATCGAGCCAATTAAAAAAACATGAGATAAACTGTGATAAGCAGAGAGCACAAAGGAGGAAATGAACGACAAAAACAAAGAGCATGTAATCATATTTCTTATGCAAACTTTAAAATTCTGGTACACTAAGCGTGCCTTATCCTACTGTAGATGTGCAGGTTTACATACAAAACACAGCGAATTAGTCAGAAGCAACAACTTTTTCAAGCCATAAAAGAGACTGGATAGTTAGCTGCACTAACAAACAGTCGTCTCACACATGAAACCTCAGTTTGACCTGCCTGCAGCACGATACACATAAATGATCACAGCTCCATCACTTCTTCCTCGGCCCATCTCCGGAATCACACTCCTCCTCGATGATAGCCATTCATCCTTTCCCCCCTTTTTTTTTTACCTCATTCATCTCTCCTCTTCCATGAACAGCAAAAAAAAAAGAGAGAGAGCAAGAACAAGGGAGTGGCTTCAGGTCAGATCAAACACCCCGTGAATGTGTTTTATGTGTGTGTACCAGCAGCGCTGTTGAGTGTGAATGTGTGTGTGTGTGTGTGAAGAGCAGTTAAAGAGTAACTCCTCCAAGCAGGTGTTCAGTTCTAATGACCTCAGCCTGCTTTCTATCAGCCTGCTAACAACTTCCTGCGGGGGCAGAGACGGGCAAGGCCAAACACAGCCCCAGACAGAAAGACAGACAGACATTTCGATAGGCAGGAGGCGAAAGAAAAAATGAAAGACGCTTAGAGAGAAAAAGACAACGTGAGGGAGAGAAGAGACGATAAAACACAAGAAAGGTATGCATGAGAGAAAAAAGAAAGGCAGGAAAAACCACAGAAAGTCCGTGTTCTCATTACACTCATGTGGTTAACATGACACAAAGTTATAAATCACAGCAGAGGTGGAGTCTTGCATTTCACTGCTGCTTTAACGTGGCCTCTTCACCTCAAGGTTTGTTTGTTATAAATCTTAATAATTTGCCTCGCTCTGCAGAGAAACACAGTTCAAACCACGAACATGAGGCAACACAGAAACATCCATAAACAAAAACAGACCCATGTCTCGTTTGGGTGCAGAGAGAAGCGCCAGAACACGTGCCGGATGACTAAAAACACAGCACCGCACTGCCACTCCTGCCATGATGCGCCACAAATTAAAATGCTAAAATTGCACATGCACCTGAGGCTTCGTGTTTGTTTGTCCTCTCGCCGGTAATGACAAACCTCTGGTGAGTTACGACAAAAACAAAAAGACAGGGAGGTCTAGCTGTTCCCTAAGTGGACTTTCCAAGATGGTTGTGCATATGGTTTCTTCACTAGGACCGTTAGCAAAACTGCACTTTCCCTGTGACTGCAAAGCCATCTGTCAACCACCAAACACAGACCCTAAAACTAAACTGGAAAGGCCCAAAAATCCATCATTGAATCCAAAAACTCCATTTTATTTGCATATTACGATTTACTTTTGGCACTTTATTTGCCTTTTTATGATAAATCATTTCTGTAAATGTACTCATATCATATTGAAATGATAAAAATATGTATCATTTATTGAAAAATAAGTTGGCTTATATTCTCTGAGGGAATAGATATAATACATGAGTTAAAATCAGTGTAATGTCCCAACATTTCAGTACAATTAGAAGTCTGTGCACAGACAAGCATGTTGTTTGTTGTGTTTATCTCATTTCCAGCCCTCGTTCCCTCCTACTAAGTTAACCCCAGTTCAGACAGCAAGGTGAGGTTATGACCTGAAACCGCAGCCTATTAACACACACACACACACACACACACACACACTCTCGCTCTCTCTCACACACACACACACACACACACACACACACACACACACAAACACAAATAAGGGAGTTTCAGTGACGGAGTTTGGCACTCTCACTGTCTGGGAATCTAATGTAGAGGCAGTGTGCCCAGACCTCCCAGGTACACACACAGACACACACACACACACACAAACACACATATGCTCATGCCAACAGGTAAACACACAAGCATCAACAAAAATCATCCCCCACCTACTCTAAACATTAACCAGAGAAACGCACGGTGCTCGGCTGCCTCGCATTCTGCACTCAGCAGACTAGAAGGTGTCTAGATGAGTTAATGTTTGGCTTGGCAACTCAGAGCTTGGTCAGTCAGCTGAGACCTCCCCCTTTCAGAAAGCCCCTCACATTCCCTGACACTGCGTAAGTTTGTGTTTCAAAGTGCTAGACTCGGCCCTCGCCGTGACCTTTGATTAAAGGTGATGTCTCTTGGAATTCCCGCAGCGTGCCTTGGCTACAGCACGAAAAACCAGCACCGTGGCTAAATTTATCAACTTCCCTTCCCAAGCAGAAGGTCACTGTTTTGACAGGGGGGGGGGGGACGAACGCAGACAACGAGACACCATAAATGCCTGCGTGTCCCGTCAGAGGCCTCGATGAGCCTGGTGCAGCGGGAGCTAATGAAGCACGCTAGGTTTGCTTCTGCTCGAACTGGGGAACATGTTGCAGACTGAGAGGCTGTGGCTGACAGCACAGCAGCCTCTCAGTGCTCTCATTGCTAAACAAACCCAATAAAACCTCCCTCCCCCTGTTTTCTCTCTCCCTCCCTCCCACACACACACAAACACACAAACACACACACACACACACAGCCTCAAAGTAGCTTGAATCACAATGACTGGAGCAACAGATGGCTGTCAACTCACCCCCTCCACCTTCCCAGCTCCCTGCACCACATCCTCTGGCCCAGCTGTCACTTGGGGCCCCTGGCTGAGAGGGCTCTGACGCCAACCTCTCCTGAACTGGGGACAGCTGCTGTGGGGAAGCTGGTGCAGGGGGGCAAAAGCTTGCACTACACACTACAAACCTCCCTCTGTCTCCACAAGCCCTCTTCCTGTTAATGCTATCTCTGCCTCATCCCTCCCATCAGACTTATCCAGTTTCTCTTTTACAATCTCCTCCTTTTCCTCCCCTCCTCTCTCTCTACTCACCATCGCTCATCCTCCACCTGAATTCCTATCGACTGGAATTTAGACTGCTCCTCTGTCTGGCCTCCATCCTCTGGGTCCACCTAAAAGGAAGAGGAGGAGAAACTATCAGAATACATGCCTGAGGTTCATTTCAGAACTTTATAAAGTTCCCAACATCATCCACAAACCTGGATCCCTATGGAGAGGCACTTGCGGAGAGCTTCCGTCTGAGCCTTGTTGTCGGCGGAGACGTGTGCGACAGCAGAGGTGGTGGCGGTGGCAGTGATAGTGATGGTGCTGTTGGTGACGTGCTGGCTGGCGGGGCCGTGCACCTGAGCGTTAGCCGCCTCTATGGCTGCCGTCAGGGCCTTCATGCTGTCGATGCTCTCTGTGGAGTTGGACAGGCCCGGCTGGGAGCTGATGCCCGTCCGGGGGCCAGAACCACCGTCCATGTAGGCATCCTGGGCGGACTCTGTGCTGCTCTGGGCCGTGATGGATATGAAGGGTTTGGACGGGGTGGTCCGAGGTGGGACCGGTGGAGGTGTCTTCTTGTAGGTGGTGATGCATGATGACACTGCAGAGAGGAAGTAGAGAAAGAGAGGTAATGAAATATTACATAATGAAATCATAAAACTTCCACAAAGTTAATTATCTGTTAAATAACAGAGAAACTGAAACCTTAAAAGGACATCCAACCAATTTGAACTCGTGAAGTTTGAATCACTCATCACAAGAAGTACTACACAGCCTGTGAAAACACTTGCATCACTTTTCCTGTGGCTCTGAAGGGAGCTCTTTAAATTCTGAGAAAATAACCCTGCTGATGTCACAGTGACGTCATCAGGGTCATAAAAACATGAGCACAGAAAATGAGCATTACAAACAGGAGGTCTGGTGACTGAAAGATGTGGGAAATTTAAGGGCACAGGGTTGAGTTGCATTATGGGAAATGTAGTGTGAGGTATCTTTAAAAGACCAATACTCAAGACTAAAACTCACAGTATCTGTGTCTCCACTGCTGCAACTTTTACAATTTTATCGTCTCTTGTGACTTCCTGAACTTTATAAAAGTGCAGTACTAAACTGCTTAAATACACCTATTCGTCCATACTGACAATTTAAATAATTTGCAGCAAAAAATTTAGTCTTGCAAATAATATAAATAAAATAATAAGTAAATACTGACAACAATGTGGATATTAAACATATTTAATATCCTGCAAGTGCAGCACTACAGTAAGTAGTAAATGTGTATGAACATGTGAAAATGCAGCATGTCTGCATGTTATGCAACTGGGAACGAGATGATGATGAAAGGGGATGAAAATATTGCATTCATAAAAAAGCTTAACAACACAAAACAAATTAATTCACTGCCTGAGAGGAAAATGCCTCAGGTGACCGGTGACAGTTTACGCAGAGGTCTTAGTTTGTTGGAGGTGTTGGAGTCAAAATGGACAGTAGATTAGGGCCAACTTTAACAAATCATGGCCTCCTCCGCTAATAGGATTAGCATGTCAGCCACTTGACCCACTGATCTAGATGGTTAAGCCCTCTACGCACTAACTGTACACATCCAGGACAATCTGATGGTGCCAAATATATATCCCTGCATGCATGTTTGCCTTGTTTTTGTTTGCACACTTAATTGCACAGAAGTTAAATGATATTTATGATAAAGCACAGAAGCTAAATTATACTGTAGAAGACTGCCAGAGAGCTCAGTCCACTCTGAAAGCTTTGTTTTCATTTCCAGCAAATAGGCATTAAAAGGCATGATAGTGCTGCTCTGTGACACCCTCCCTCGTTCTGTCAGCGCTCTCTCTCCCTCTCAGGTTACAGCTACAGGTTCTGCACAAACAAAGGAGCCTCTCACACACAATGACTCAGAATCCTGTGCATAGAAACATGCCAACAGACAAAAAAAACAAAACAAAAAAAAAACATAGCCTGTCTAAAGAAAGACAAAAGCAGGGACCATCTAACTACATTCTGCCTTGGAATCCCCTTCCTGGCCTGGTGCTATCAACAAAACTAGGTCGCTCTCTCCCTCTCTGCTTTGCTGCAAAACTAGGACAGCAGGTTTCCTGGATCCCTTTAATCCCTACAAAAGACAAACATCCTACCGTGGCGAGATCGCTGCTCTGTGTGCGGCAGACAACTGTTGCCAACCACACCCAGCACGAGCAGCCATGTCTAAAACTATTAGAGCCGGATGTTGTTTGCTTTGTGTCTTGCCATCTCGCTGACAGCTACTGAGAGGCCTTAACATTAACTGGCGGTGAACAGAAACAGAGGGGCTGACTTCATCCTCTTGGTTTGTCAGAGTCATCCGCCATCCGCTGCTGCCACCGCCGCCCTCCACCCAACCATCCCACCTTCCCTCCTGCCCCGTCAGCAGTGATTGGATGATCCCAGACGAGATTTCAGTCAGGTTTTGACAAGCTGAAGAGTCCTCAGACGGGATGCTGCTTTGAGATTAGATCACGGTTCCTGACACGAGTGTCTTTGATGGCACAAAAAAACCCACAAGACAGACAAAAGAGGATAAATTACTGAGTTTCCTTCTATGACTAAATGTCATGTGCATGTCTTTTAAGAGATATTATACATGCAGGAATTACCGTCAAAGTCGTCTTAAGCAGAATCGTCTCAGCATGCCACGATACGCAGCACTGTCTGGACTTTTCACAGATGTCTGGGGAGTATGATCGACATCCAGGGCTAATCTTCAGAAAGGTCACTGAGTGCAAGCCCACAAATGAACAAAAAAAAGCACAGCGAACACACACACGCACTCACACAGAGGGAGAGGGCGAGGTCCTGCCCCTATCAGCCACAGAGGTTCAAAGGATAGAATGTCAGCGCCTTTCAGAGCTTCCATCCCCTGAAGTCATCTAAAAGTCACGTTGGATGACTGTATATGTGTGTGTGTGTGCGGCCTCCTCTCAGGCCCAGAGAAGGGTTAAAGAACAGAGGGTTTTCATCCGCTCGATACAGCGCCGTATGAAACAGGAGACGACGCGCCGTGTCCCACCTAGCTGTCACTGCGAGAGCCAGACGCGCAGGAGAGAATGACAGGGGCCTTTTTGAATGCCGAGACAGGTTAAGTAAACACACTCAGGAGTCGGAGCATGCCCACGCACACATGCATGCGCGCGTGGGTTTGCAGACAGGCACACACAGGCACTAAAATAACACTGACATGACCCATCTGAACGTTTCAGGCTCTCCACATCAAGAGAAGCCACAGACTTCCTGCCACTGATACACTCTCCATCCAGAGCCACTCAGCCCATGCCCGTGACGACATAAGTGTGTGTGAAGGTGTGTAATCAAAAACACTTAGAATAATGAATAGATATAAGATCCTTTATATTAATGCCTGTCTGACAATACTGAAAGGAAAGCACCTGATCAAAACAACAACTGCAAAGTTTCCAGTTTCCACAGAAATGATAAGAAAACGGTTTGATCCTCTTGCAGCCTTCAAAGCATTAGACAGTTACACTGCCCTGGACCTCCCACACACACACACACACACACACACACACACACACAGTCAAGGACAGAGTCAAGTAGGAATGTGACGCAGGATTCCTTCAGACCCTTAAGGAGGAATGCAACAAACTCCTCCCATCGAACGTAGATAAACACAGAAGAGAACCCGAGAAAAGTTTTACTTCATAATATCAGATAAGCAGAAGTTTGATCAAAGAGGAAGAAAGACATCAATCATATTCTCTCCCGAGCAACTTCCTCACTTAATGGAAGTGGAACTGAGGAATTTCATCCCCCCTTCCCTCACAGAGGTGGGTGAAGCCTGCTGCGAGCATTGTCATCCCAAAGAGAAGAGTTTGTGAATGACAAAACTCTCGTGGCTCTCTGCCAAATCCCTCTTTTGACAAATGCTTCAAAAGTCCCATGCCGACAAGTTGGTGTGAATAGCAGCTCCTCTTGGCAGAGCTTCCCCCCCCCACTCTCCCCACCTCTGGCCTTGATAATATCAAAGAAAGCCCTCTTCCCTCCCCAGAGACAAAGCAAAGTCTCCATTCATTTTTACAGTCTTTAGAACAAAACCAGACTTGCTAGTGGACTCTTTTTGTTCTGGACGCCGCTGATCACGGTCCAGTTTGTGTGTCTGCATAGGTGAACGCCATCCTCCTTTATTTAATTACTATGTTCATGTTACCGGTCAGATTGAAGACAGGAGGCTGCCTTGTAATCTCCAATCTGTGTATCTGTGATAGGCCACTTCAAAGAGCAGACGGTTTGGTTTAGGAGGCTAGCTAACAGGAACGGGCTCCCCCGCGCGGGGGCCAAGGGCAAACCCACCACCCAACCAAACAAATACAAAGGCCCGGAAAGGGGGCGGTCAGGATGGGGGAACATTGACAGCTGAGCCCAGCTGCACTGTGTTTGGGGTGAGGGTCTGCCAGAGGGGAGAGGCAGAAGAATGGTGAACAGAAAAGAGGAGCAAGAACAAGACTGAAGAGGAGGAGGAGGAGGATAAATCAGAGAGTTACTGCCTGGCTCCGTCTGCTCGCTCTCTCTGTCCATTTGTCCGTCTCCCTCTCTCTCTCTCTGTCATACACAAACACACACACACACACACAGAGAACCAGCTGGAGTCCTTTGTGATAGCGTCACCATGGTGACACACAGCAACATGAAGTTCGCCTGGAGGCTTGGCGTTTCACCAGCAGCAAGTGGAGGGGAGCTTCTTTTGGTTTTTTTGTTTACCTTGACAGGGCACAGTGCAGCTGCACTGACACTCACCTCGGCACCAGCCAACCAGGAAACAAAAGCGGGAATAATTGGTCATAGCTGGCATAGTTTCAAAATCGAACAAACACCGGGACAACACAGCACAGGGAGAGCAACCGGGTGCCACTGTGTTGCAAATGAATTTCTAATAACGTTTCTGGCCCTGAAGCGTCGGCTTTGTGCAGCTGAATCCTGAACTCCACCAACCAGTTTGTCTTGGATCCATGACAAAAAAAAAAAAAAAAAAAAAATCTTCTCACTGGGTCAAAATGACAATAACCTGAAAGGTTCAACCTCGTGACGTTACACTGCTGTTGTGAACAACAATGCAGCCATACAGGACGCATCCTACATGACTCAACACAGCCTCCAGCAGGAAGCTATGAGTTACTGTAAAAACATGAAAAATCACTACAACAAGCTTTGAGTTTCACTTTTTTGGTGTTGTGATGGTGTTGAAACAACCTCAGAAAGCAGGTTTGTTACTCATCTATTATCACACTTAATCAGCTAATAATGCAGAGACCCAACAAACCGTGAACACAGTGTGTACAACGTTCCTTTAACAGACCTCTGACTCACCTGAAAGCCTCCCAGAGACCCTCATGTCAGTCTACGACTCTCAACCACCAGAGGTCAGAGGTCACCAGAGAGGGTTTCTGCTCTCCAGATGCCTGAACCCTCTCAGACACAATAGTTCACTGTGTGCGCCTGTGTGTGTGTGTGTGTGTGTGAGTAACATGACGGAAAGGTGGCAGCCTGTGAGTGCCTTTTAAAAGAAGTAGATTTAGCATGTGTGAGTGCTTGTCGGTGAACGAGCTGTCGATGCAAACGGTGCCAAAGCTGCAAACATCCTGCACTAACTGCAGCTTTAAATTGTTTCTTTTTCTTTTTTTTTTCCTCCTCGAGTTCGACATAAAACATGCACATCAACACAAAACACTGGTTAAATATGCCTGTGGTGTCCCTGGACCAACAGTGCTATCAGTGCAGCTCAGTGTGTGCTCAGTGTGCCCTTTTTTTTTTTTTTTTTTTTTTTTTTTGTCAGC
>JAPZDY010000013.1:7834125-7848330 GCA_029783645.1 Ctenochaetus hawaiiensis | reverse complement strand
TTTTTTTTTTTGACAGGACCCCGTGTCAACAGTGGGTAGCTGCTCTGGCAGGCTTGTGTCTGCTGAATGACTAGATAAGAGTGTGTTTACAACTGTCAGCCACCGCTAAATCTGGCAGGCAGCTGCTCCCTGTTAGGCAATAGATTCACTTCACTTAACCCACTTTCCTGTGCTTCAAGTTCAAATGGAAAGCCTGGTTACCTGCATAACTCTTTTATGGCCTGACGCTCTCCTCGCCCTGTCAATCAGTGACAGGCAGGGAGAGACATGCTGAGAAAGCAACGGGGGCGGGGAAATGAAAAAAAAAAAAAAAAAAAATCGAGAGCTCATTTTCAAAACAGTCTGTCACACTTTTATAGGTTTTTTTATTCAAGTTCACCCTTCGGTGGCGGGAGGGGGGAGTGACACCACTCTTGAAATATGCAACTGATTGTTTTATATTCCTCTGAAATCTCAAAATAACTAACATTTACTCTGACAGCAGCAGTAATTGTCAGCGTCAACACTGTAAATAGCAGCTAGGTGGCATTTGTTGCACCGTCAGGTATAATCATCCAGGATTAGGCATAAATATGTAATCCCAAAGTTCCTCCCTGTACAGTTTTGAAGCAAGTGAGCTAATCTTTTAAAGACTTTTCTTACATGAAGGGGGTTTTCTCTTCAGACCTGCCCTGTGACGGCTCCGGGCCGTTTCCATTGTTCTAAGCTGCTCCTTGGCAAAGGGCTTTACCCTGACTAGTCCACAACCACATGAAGAGACACATCAGCCTTTTGTTTTGTCCAAAAAGACCTGCCTGCAGGGGGGTTGAAAGAGAGAGCACAGTCAGTGAACATAAAGAGAAGAAGGAGAGAAAAAGAGGGAGAGAGATAAAGAGAGAATAATAAGAAGAGGAGTTAGGAAAAGGGAGGGATGGGGCAGAGGATAAGTTCGCTGTGCTGTTTCCTTCGGTTCCTTTACATTCCAGCTGCTTCGTGGGGCATAAACCTGAGCATTAGCCCTAACGCTAAAGCTAACACGCCCACACATCTCACGCATGCTTTCACTGCACTCATTTCCCACAGCCGTTGCTCACCGACTGACTGGGGCTTTTTAAGAGTCGACTGGCTCACCGTGCGGAGTGACACATCGCATGTGTCGGCAATGACAGCACGGGCAACTGCAACAAGTCGTGGCATACTCAAAAACAGAATCATGTAGCCGGGGGTGGGGGGGTGGGGGGTCGGTTAGTCATCAAATGAACTGGCCTTGTGATTGAGCAGTGACTAGGCCTCCCCTCAGTCTCTGAATATGTAACTTGTTAAAGTCAAACACACAGACACAAAGACAGGGGAAGAAGAAGAACAGAGGACGGAGTCTCGGTGGTGGTTTGTTCTGCTAAATGGATAATACGGTCGACTTAGGCCAGTGTCTGCTGAACTAAAAATACCCCGCAACAACACAACAGTGTTGCCACCACACTGTCTCCAAGTGCTAAACACAGCTCCCTGATAAAACATGACAGGCTGTCCACAAAGTGTGTGGAGTTACCGCCGTGTACAGGAAAACATAACCGCAAGCCTGGGGAGTAATGGACTTCTGGGACAAAACAGCAAACACACAGCCAGACAGAGGGAAAAAAGGACACTCACACACACACACACACACACACAGAAATCAGCCTTAACTGAGAGGGCTGAAACACAATGCCGATGTCATGTCATTACATGAAGGATCACTGCTCGCTGCAGCTGCTATTTACATATAAATGCAGCAGAATGTGGTCAAAAGTTCACTTCTTCTTCTTCTTCTTCTTCTTTCCTTCGCCTGCATGCAACCAGCCAGCCAGCCAGTCAGTCAGCCAGCCAGCCAGCCAGCGCTACGGGGATCAACTTTCAAGCAGGGAAAAAAGTCACAACCTGATTCATAAAATGACTGGGCACAAAAAAGTAACACGGAAAGCTGGCTGACGGCTTTTTTTTACAAGCGTTTGAGTTTGCTCTTCCTGGAATGCCGTGAAACATCAGCGTCGGGTGTTGTTTCACAGTCCTGAAGTTTTTTTTCTCCCCCCCTCACCCACCACCTCTTGCATTCCTTCCCCCCCTTTTCCCCCTGTTTGACGTTCTTTGTCCTGACCACTTGCACATGGAGGCGAAAGGAGACACTGGCGGCTTAATCCACCGCCAGAGGCATGCTAAAGCCATCTGGGCCCAAAACCAAACGCAGGGCCTTGTGCGTCTCCTATATGAGAGGAGGAACGGGGCAAGCGGGGGAGGAAGGATGGATGGATGGAGAGAGGGAGATGGAAAGTTAAGAGCAAGAGAGAGAGAGAGAGAGAGAGAAAAAAAAGAGGGGGAGACAGAAAGGTAGGAGGTACAAGAGGGGCTAAGAGTAGGGGGGTTGGAACAAGAACCAGGCTACACTGACGCATACTGTCTTTTGTGGTTTCCAGCCCTGACCCTCTGACCCTATACATCCTGTTGAAGGGTGGAGGGGGCGGAGGGAAAGACGAGATGGCAGCTATAGGCACTGGCTGCATGCATGTGCGTCTGTCTGCAGCGAGCAGCTCTGCAGGCTGCACACATCAGGCGAAATATGAATATCTGGGTGGATGCTACAGTCTGTCTCTTAGGTGTGACTCTTCACACCCCCTCTCCCTCTCTCTCCTTATGTGTTTACATCCACTCCCTGCAGAATCTTGTGGGGGGGGGGGACAATAGTCTCTCCGACATTCCCACTCTCCTGCCGAGAGCACTCGTTTGTCTCCTGCATTCCTTTGCCCATTCATCTCTTTCTCTCTCTCTCCCCTCCTGGACAGAAAAAAAAAAAAAAAACCTCCTGCTACTCTTTACACGGGGGAGGGGTCCGAGTGTGCGTCTTAAAAAACCCTCTGAGTGGAATCGGTCCCCCCTTAAACACAACCTTCTCCTCCGCCTCCCCCTCTCCTCCCCCCCTGTTTTACTTGGTTAGTGAAGCAGCAAAGCTGAAAGAAAAGGAGGAGAAAGAGGAGATGCATTCTTTCTCTCCCTCTCGCTGTCTCTCAGTGTGTGAGTTGTGGCTTATTTTTAATGACTGGTTAAAAAGAAAAAAAAAATAGAATAAAATAAAGCAGGAGGGCTGGGTCTCTCCCCCCCCCAAACACACACACACACATACACACAGGCTCAGTCACTCATACACACACACACACACATATTACTGTAGCCGAGTCTGGGACTTTCACAGAGAAGTCTTTAATTTGCACTGGGGCCTGGCCTCCCACACTGCACAGCCCAAACCACCCACTTACAGCCGTGCACCATTCCTCCCAGCTCCTCCGACGCACTCCCTCCCCTCCAGAACAGTGAAAGCAACATGAACTCTCCACCACACAATTTAGCCGTCTTAAAAACTTTCAAATTTCTGTCAAGAGAACACAGCAAAAAAAAAAAAAAAAACATGTTTGTCTTGACATCACCCCCCTCCCTCCTTTTTGTGAAAAAAATAACAACCTCCTTGGAGGAGATTTAACTCCTCCAGTTGTTTTTTTTTTTTTTTCTTTCACTCAGGGCTTTGAGTTTGCGGGCCCTGCCTTGCCCAGCTTTAGCATGCAGGAGCCATGAGGATCATCCACAGTCAACACTGAGGAAATCCTTTCGGAGCTTTGCTTTTCCTTTGCTCCTTCTGATGCCAAAACACAGACAGGAAGAGCAAAAACGGGAGGAGTGGGACAGCCCCTACCTTGACAGAGCAGCCCCTGTCTACTTGATCAGACACGCTGAATGTGCTGTTTACATCTCAACATTTAGGGGGAAAGAACTCCTCAAAGTAAACTACTGATTCTTTTTCTTCTTTTTTTTTTTTGAAAGCAGAAAACCGGTGGATGTGCTCTTGCTGCAGAGTGAGGGGGGACAGCAGGGGTCCGCTGCCGCAGCCATTCTTTGTGTTTGCCGTAGCCCTGTCAGCTCCTCCCTGCGCCCCTCTCTCTCATTTTCCTCCCCTCTCATGTCTTGTTTCAAACCGAGAGCTGGAGGAGAGGCATGAATGACATTCTCCTGCTTGCACTTCCTGTGTCAAAAGAAATCCAAACGCCACTCTTCCTCCCTAAATGGCTATAATCAAAGCATTCCAGGCCATAACAATCTGGGACCAATTAAGTCGTAAGTAAACCTAAACACCTAACAACCGCTAACCGAAGCTTTAAGTCCTGCAGATTTATCCACTGACTTTTATTCCGCCTCAGAGCAAGTTGAGACAAAAAAAATCTGTTAATTCAGGTCATGGAAGTACACAGTGGTTACACGTGATTGATCGTATTACAAACCAATTTCTGCACAAATATTCAGCAAGTGCCTACAGGTGTCATTTATTTGCATAGGTTACTTAGATCATATTGCATCAGAGCGTCGTGTTACGCATTATTTAGGGCCATATTCAACACCTGCAAGCTGGACCAGATTGCATAAATTTAGAATGGCAACATGCTTTTAAAATCGGCTGAGGCTATGATGACATCTAGTGAAAGATTTCATATTGCAAGCTGAGGATGTTGTGTTTTTTTCTTGCTAACATCTGGAACACAACAATATGATTTACTTTGAATCAAATTTGTCATCAGACAAGAATTTCATCATTTAAAGTGGAAATTCAGTGGCAAGATCTGAATTTGAGCCCATAGTGAAAAACTGCATCCGTGCACGCTGGAGTAACAGGTCGTAAGATCCACAGATGAGAAGCTTTGGAACTAAATTGAATCTCCCTGCATCTGTTCATCTGATGACTAAGCCCCTCAAGCTGACACTGAGCCGTATGAAAGAGATGCTGAATGTTTTCCTCTTGTGTCAGTGAAGAAAGAGCGACAGTGCAAGTTCCCACTGGTTTGCATTCTCAGACAGTCGTGACAGGATGAAGTAATTACTGAGTGGTTGACACACCAGCATGGCGAGGATTTATCTCCTCCAGGAAGAGAGATAGCCAAATCACAGTTTACCCACATCGAGCTCCCAGTTTGGGCTTGATCCTGCAGCTGCAGAACGGGAAAGCCACACACAGGCTTTGACACTGTTCGGTCCCATGCCTGCACACACACGCACACCCACATGCTCAAAAGCTCCATCGAGCTACGGCTCCTAACCACAACTGGTGTCTTTTTTTATTCCACATGCATGCGTGTGCTAGTGTGTCCCCACATGCCTCGACCAAGCCCTCGCTTCCTGTCAAACACACCTACTCGCACCATCAAAGCGTGTGGAATGACAGCATTATGCAGGTGTGTGTGTGTGTGTGTGTGTGTGTGTGAGAGAGCGAGCAACACAGAGAATCGGAGAGACAGATGACACCAGAGTGCTGTTTAATTTACATCCCCTCTTTGAATAATAATTCCACCTTAGAGGATTGCAGCTTTGATCCGCTGACACACAGGTGTATTTCACATGCTGCGGCATACGCTGCTAAGGCAGGGCTTTATCTGTCCCTGTAATTAACGCCAGAGCAGGAAACAGAGAACTGTCCAAATGTGTCTGTGTGTCTGCGTGTGTGCGTGTGACTCAGGAACCGACGACGCGAAAAAGGGGATTGATGGAGCTCAAAGGAGCATACCTGCACAACGTCCTGAGTGAGCATCGTTTGATCTCCGTGTCTCTCAGGAACGAAGACATCAAGCAAAGCACGACTGTCAGGCGTGAGTCTGGAGGACAGTGTCTAACACACTGATTATTTTCTCTGTCGTTTCCTCTGTCTTTGAGACGCAAACACACTGAAGTGTCTGTAGACACAAGTTGTGCCTAAAAATAATGTCTGACAGCAAAACCACAAGAAGGAACTTGTAAGTTGCCCCACATTCGAGACCCACTGCTGTGGAAAAACATCAGAAGGCAAGCTGACTTGAATCTAAAAGTAATGACAAAGCTCCCTCTAGTGGTAACAAACATATACTGAAAAATTAGTTACTTGTTAGAATGCAAAACATTAAGAGAAAAGCACTACAAATATGTTGTTACACATTAAAAATGCTAAAAAAACTTGTTAAAAGTTTCAGTTTTTCACATTTTTTATTTATCATAATACATATCCACTTCAGACTTCAATTAAATTGAAGTGAGGAAAATATTTTTAGGATGAACTGGTGACCTCCTTTTTATGTCAAATACAGATATCTTGTTGGCTGTTTTTCTACTTTTGTCATTTGTTTTTCTGATACCTGCATGGATGCAGAAGTAATATTTACTATCATTTTAAATACTGTGAATATAATTAGAAGTATGTTCTTTTTTAATGGTGAAACTGGACAATATGTCAGTCTGAGAGAAGAGAAACAGCTTTGTGAGCATCTCAGTGATGCTTGAGATGTTTTTCACTTTGTATTCTTTGTACTTTTGTTAAATGGAGTATTTTAGAGAGGCAAAAACAGGTTTTAAGCATTTTACAAAAGCTACTCATGATGTGGAGTATTTTCAGTTTGCACTTGCCTCTGTTTCTTACAAATATAATTAAAAAACTGGAGATTTAGTTCATGCAGAGAGTTTGTATTTTTAAAGTGTTCAACATAAAACAAGTCTTTATAGACAGGAGTTAGTAAGAAGCCGGTAAAGTACTGACGGCTTCCTCTCTGATGCTTCATGGCGCTTAATAGCTTAGCAAGTAACACTTTTAATTAACCGTATTTTCACCGGAGCTCTTTTTTCTTTGTTCTCCTGTCTGTGTTCTGCTTTTTATGTGGATTACTTTAAATCTGGAATTAATTTTGCCCACAGTACAGTGGAATTAAGAGCTGATGAAAGAGGGAAGTTAAAAGAAAAAGTGAGTTGGAGAAACAAAAAATAAGCAGGTCAATAAAAAAAAAAACATCAGATCCAAAAACTCTTTCAGATTGTAGAGCTAAAATTACACGAATGGAATGTGAATAAATACATTTAATATTACTTGACTAAATTGTTATTTTCAGTTCTACTGATGTTTAATTTCAGCCATTTAACAGATGGAAGATCCACTGGAGTGCGACATTATTTCTGTTTAACATCTGACCCCCATCAGTCTAATGGTGTTTTGTTTTCAGCTCTGCTGAGCCTGAGAGACCGTGTTTAGAAGTGGCCTGTCATCACATCTCTATCCGAAGTTTACAGTAAATGTGGACACCTCAGACCTTCACCGAGTGACCGGAGTTCAAGTGTTTCCCTTGGCAGGTGTTTTATAGGTTTAGCTTTACCATGATAATTGCTTCTCAAAATGACCAGACAGCAGAGGGCAGCTGACGTCTTAGCGCTCGCTGAAAGTGAGCGTCACTGTGAAAATATTAGCAGATAATTGTCAGCACATGATCGAGAGACAGAGGAAAGGGGAGAGGCTCATGGGAGTGTGCTCTGGAAACACTCGCTTCCTCCAACAAAGACTCACTATTCAACTGAGAGAGAAAGAGCGGATAAAAGTGACAGAGAAAGAAGGATACTGTGTAGCTTTTGAATGCAAACAAAATTATATTTGGTATCATTTTTTTCCATCAGGAGCTCAGAGACGTAGCGTTAGCTCTGCATGCTTCTCTACTGCAACTTGATTAAGGCTGCTGGTTGAAGCAAAGTGAATCAGGGGAATTAAGCATTTACTTGCTGGAAATTACCAGAGTTAGTTGATTCATGAAATAAAGGGAAATAAATCGATTCCTGTTGCACTTTTTTTTCCCATGTTTTGAGCTGGGGGAAGGTATCAAACTAAAATAAAATTAAACTAAAGGTATAAGTAATTGGTGTTTAAGTCCAAAGTCGAGTTGCATTTATATAAGGATTTTGTCAAAAGTCCTTTGGTCGAGTTCACCCCTCTGCTTCAGATTAATTTAACTGTTCAGGCTCCTGTTTTATTTAAACAGCTCTGTCTTAATGCAGTATTTTATGTGGGTCAGTCATTGACATTTACAGTTAAATATTTTGTGGTTATGGTGTTATATAAGTACATTTAAGCCTTTAAACATTTTTTTTATTATTAGAACATGGAGACTCCAAAAACCCCTTTAGGTTAAAGAAATACTTCCAAGAAATTAGCAAGAAAAGACAAATTGTATTGTTTTAAGTCGATTTGGAGAGAGCAGGGTTAGCTGGTAATGCTAATATTACTGTCTCCAACCACAAATAATGAGCAGATGTGATCGTGGTATTGATGCTTGAATGAAACTCTGCAAAATGTGAACATGTTTTCACCAAATATGAAACTATTCCACTAATCCAGAATCGGATACTTTTTTAAAGACAAAAGCAACAACACTTTGATTTCTGACAGTTTCTCATTCAGTTAATACACATTGGCTGGATAAAAGAAAGCAAAGTCAAAAGGTAAAATGTTATTTTTTGTTATTTTGTCCACACACTTTGTGTTATTTTATGTTTTTTTGTGTACTGAAATACGTCATCAGGCAATGAATCTGCTCTCAAAGACGGCCTTGCAAGCTGAAGAAAAGTCATTCCTGAAACCTTTTACTGCGCTATCCGTTTAAATTGATAAAAAACAACATTGAAGCAGACTGCTTTAAAAAACATGGTTGTGTAACTTTGGCCTTGACAAAACATTTTTAGGCTGAATTTTGAGCCAGTGCTGATGGATTAAATTGAATTGTGAATGAAACTGATGGAAACTAATGATCCCTCTGGGTAAAGTAGGTTCGGCACAGAGGAGGTAATGGAGTTCAGCTGGGAAATAAATGACTGTACAGAGTGAGCACGAAAACAGGGTATGAATCGAGCCAAAAAACAGAATATAAAGAGAAAAACAAAGACATTTACTGCATAGAATGAAAAGCTTATTGACTGAAAGTGTTACAATAAGCAGGTACAGACTGAAAAAGTATAAATAATCTAAAAAATAAGTTATGCTAAGTCAGTTTTGGATTTCTAGGGGTTTTATTTACAGGATGACTGTCAACAGCTGAGCCTTTTCTTATTCAAATGCAGGCTGATTTTTGACATATATGATACTAACACAGTCCCACCTGACTGTGGCCTACTTGGACCTACAGTGGCTTGTGTGTGTGTGTGTGCGTTTGTCGATGGCATGTTGTGCTCAGGAGGGCTTTGGAGCCTCGTCCGAGAATAGCAGAGCGGGAAGCTGTTCGCCGAGCGGGGCATGCAGCATAGCTGACATCAGTGGCGAGCCTGAGCTGAAGTGTGTGCATGACTCACTGAAACACAGATGGTTGGCTGGAGACGCGGGGAACACAGACTGCTCGTCTGTCACGCAGCAGGGTGTTAGAGGCCCTCCACCTACCCTAGCAGGCCTTGAACTTGTAAGTGGCACCAGTGATTTCTTTTTCCCAAAAGGGGCCTGTGGGGGCTCAGCGTCTGTCTCCCCGTCCCTCTGGATGCTCGCATTAACAAGCACAGAGGCCTGAGATGAGCCCCTGTGAACTCCGGATCCAGAGGGGCTCTGAGTGTGACCTAAATAACTGGACCCTGCAGAGGCGTGTGCTGTGATGCTGTGCCAGGCGTCGCTCTGCGGGATGCAGGCCACACCTGTCGCCCTCCCATCAGAGATACATACTGAAATAGACCGGGGGCTGGAAGGTGATCAAGATTTTCAGGCTACCATGAGTGAAGGAGAACACAAACGGCATAATATGAGCAGCTCACATGAGATCTGGTTTTGAAGTAAAACCAGTTGCAGAGGGACTGAGAGATGAATGAAAGCTTGTTTAAAATCAGTAATGAGAGCTTATTCACAAGCCATCTGCGACTCCACAGAGCGAAAAATCTCTCTCAAATTAAATTAAATCAAGTCGGGCTAAAAAATTAATCCACATTAAAATGACTTCAGAAACAAACTCTAACTGGTTTATTTGACAGTTAGAGCGTTTGTTTAATTTTAAGGTTTATTGAGGATTTTTTATAGTTATTATTTTTATTTAGTATATAAACAACTTATGGCACATTTTTATGTGAAGCATGAATAAGCAGAAAGCCTGGGATGGGCGTTGATTGTTTCAGAGTCAAGCTAACCATAGTAAACACAAAGCTTCCGGTCACTCATTTCAAAATAAAGGCCTGTGACGCACTTAAAATTTTGTTGACCTGGCGCCGGCCACTTTTAAGGCATTCTGAAGACTGTTGCTAACCTGAAAATGTCCAAAATCAAGTCTAATAAGTGCTATCGGTTTTCAATCGTATTTTATGTAAAATCATCCCGACATATCGCTACTTGTTTAAATCCACACTGACACATTTAGCTTTTATTTTGTAGGCTACACAACCCAACTTCCTGCTGACGCATCTCGCCATCGGTCATCATGCTTTGCTTACAAAGCGAAAGAGAAACACAACATCGGTCTTTTACTCACAAAGGCGGATCCAGTAGTCACACATGGCACACAGCGCGCTGTAAAGACGCCGAAGCAGCGTCATGAAAGTCCGCAACACTGAGCCGAGACGAGGCCGCAGCACGAGTCTCCTCTCCCTTCTTTTCTCTTCCACTCCGGCGATATTGGATCTTATGTCAGGATGTGGACGCGCCTTGACCGCACCCCCCGCCCCGCACAAACATTTAACAGCTCATAGAGCGCTGGGTGGGACAGTCCCGTTCACAGTCATCCGGAAAACTTCAGCGTGATGCCTGCAGGACTTTCCCTCCTGTCGTTCATGCATCATTTTCGCTTTAAGTGTTTTGATACACAGTTTATTTACCAGATGCTCCATTACTCATTATTTTGTTTGTTATTTTCTCTGCTAATAATATTTTGAAGACATTTTTGAGGCTGTTTGTTTTTGCTTTTCATTTTCTTTTTGTGTGTTGCATTATTCTGACAAACAGCTAAACTCAAAACTCTAAAAAACTGATCTTAACAAACAAATCAGGAATGAGATTAAAATTTAAATTTGTTTAAAAAAAACAGAAAAACATCTGTTTGTTTGATGCTTCAAATCCACGCAAAATTATCTTGCTTAGAATAGAATAGAATGCCTTTATTGTCATTATACCTTGTATAATGAAATATTGCACATTTGGCCAAGTAAAATCAAATATTTGTTTATATTTTCTGTACTGTTCATTTATCTCATTAAATTTTTATCCATCTATTTAAATCATTTTAACCGGGTAAATCCCACTGAGATCAAAATTTTCTGTTTCAAGGGGGTCAAAATGGCAGCCTGGGAAACATAAAAATGTAAAAACTTTTCCTGTTATGCTAATATGCAATTAATTTTCCTTTAATTTAGGTAGTCTTTTGTGAAAAATATTTAAAACTAAGATATTTAGTCTAAAAGAAACATTGGAAATAGCCATGAAAAACCCAAAACATGCAGTTTAAAACTCTTTTGTATCATTAAACCTGCCAGATTTCCAGTAATATTTGGACATGAACTCCCAAACACTGGGTGACAGAGTATTACTCTATTTATTGTCGGATATATAGTCAGGAATATTGTCAATAATGAATACTGTTTGTGGCCTACTTTTACTGAATAGTTTGTGGTGTCTTTGCTCTATATATCAATTTGAAGTTAAATTTTATCTTTGGATCTCACTCACTAAGAAAATCTAGATAAAACAAAAAATTTAACTGCACTTTAACAACTTTACACTTGTGATTCTCAGCACATTACACACACACAAGTGTTCAGCCTAATGACTGCCACCTTGTGGTTTAGGGAGGCATAGTGCAGCTGATTTGATGCAGCTTTTTTCATGCCCAGGGGGCGAGGAGTTAGAGCAGAGTTACTTGCTGTTATTGCATAAAATGCACCGGTGGGGATTGGTGGGGTGAGGATCTTCTGGTGGAGAATGTTAAGTAAGTCTCTTTATATAAAACACCTTTTATAACACACATTTATATCGATGGCTAATCCCTTTTTATTCTGTGTTATAAAAACGAACAAATAACTGGAAAGTTTACATGGCAACAAGCAATATTAGGTTTATTCATACGTTGTTTACCTTCCTGACCTTGCTCTTTACTCAACACTGTGTTAACAGACACAACAGGAAAGCAGATGGCCGGATCCACAGCAACTGACTGCAGCAGCATGAAGCACAGCTCAGGCTGGCGTTCTCGGGAACAGTTTCTGTGAGACGTAACGCTGCCGCGGGCGCCTTTCACCTGAAGTCCTCCTCAAACCCACCTTGAGAGGGGACCTTCTCAAAACCCATGATAACACACAGGAGGCCCTAGAGCGGCATTTTTCTCTGCTCTCATAACATATGAGTCATCCTGACATATTGCTCTTAGAAATTTGCGTAGGCCGGTGAAGGTGTGTGTGTGCGTAGGGAGGGGGGGACGCTCAACTTGATCTTAATTCAGCCAGACTTTAGTGGTCTGTATCTGCACTGCTTATATTTAGCACACTGGGAAATCCACACATATTTATTCTCACCAGCTCTCTCAGAACAGAACTGTTGGGAAAGAGCCAGGGATGGCAGTGATTGTTGTTAATTGGGTCAAGCTGTCTGGTGGTTTTTCATCCACCCACTCACACACAGCTACTGTAGGAGGAAAGGGCAGAGGTGCGGTGCTGTGTTACGCAGAACCCCTGGGGGCAGTGTTGTACAGGCTTTATTTTGGCCCGTGGTACTGTGCTGCAGATAAAGCTGGGAATACACTGGAGCCCCATGTGATCTCACTTCAGAGGAGCTCGCAAACATTGCAGAGAATTTGATTTTATGAGGTTACTGTTCCAGACTGAAAAGAGCATACCGAGTTTTATTAACACAGCGTACTGAGTTTGGAAAACTGCTGCTGTCGTAAAAATAGAAAGAAGAAACAGACGGATGGATAAATAGACAATAAGACTGATACCACTCCTGCAACTCTACAGTAAATGTGACCCTGACACAAGCAGCTGAATCACTTAGCTTAGCACAAAGACTAGAAACAGGGGGAAACAGCTAGCCTGACTGTCACAATGAGCAAAATTTGCCGACCACTGATCAATTATTCCTATGTGAGCTGTCCGTGGAGTAATTTCTTTATTTTGAGTTGTCAATTGTTGGAATGATTTAAAGGTAAAAATGAACAGCTTGAAACTGCAATGATGCATCAGTCCTTTTATGGGGTATATCTCTTTTTATAGTTATAGATAAATGGATAAAGGAGATGCCTAAAGAAGGATGCCAGATGAGGCTTGAATGATAAATAAATGCTGGACAAAGTGTGTGAGTCCCAGAGTGTGAATGTTTCATTATTCATGTCATCATTCATGAGGTTACAGTGGAAACAACATTTGCATCTGTATTTATTACAATTTAAGTTTTAACTGCTGACTATTTATACCGAATTTAAATTATCTAAAGAAAAAGGGAAGTCTTAGGCCATAACTTTGTGTTTGGAATTTTTTTGTTTTTTATTTTAATGAGAAGAGAAGGAAATGTGTAAAACCAAAAACTCAACGAAGAGGTGTTAATCTGCTGAGCTTTTTGATGAGGCCATCAGCAAAATGAGCCATGAGCGTGCCTCAAACGCTTACTTAAGAAATGCTTTATCAAGCGCAGCACCTCTGTTCAGGGGCCGTAGGAAACTCACAGCCATCAAATTAAACGTTGTCCTGTAGCTTATTACAGCAACAAGGGGAGGAAATCAGCTCTTTGCAGCCAATCCCTCAGCACCTCTGAAAAATAAATGCAGGGAAAATGAGGCTGGATTATTGACTGAAGGTCAGTGAGCCAAGGAAACCGAGGGAGAGAGGAAGAGAAACAGAAACTGTGGCACATTTCCCAGACTTAAGAACTGTGTGTATACTCTTTCTAATTGAAGGCCAATTCATCTTCTGAGTGCAACAACAGGTTGATTTACCCACCGTGCTCACTGTTGCCGCTGCTGTGAAAAAAAAAGCCATGGGATCAAGCTGTAGTGTTAGAGGCCAAGGAGGGGGGGAAAGACAAAGCAGAGTGAATAGGTGATGAATATGTTAACTGGAGACGACGCGGGGTGGAGGAGCCAGGGCTTAGCGGCAGTAAAATCCTCACATTAACCGATTGCTATGGATTTTCCCAAGCTTTAGAAAGAGGATCTGCTCCTGATTTTGTTAAACCGATCCAAAGGAGCTGGTGTCTAGGTCAACATGTCTGTCCAGTGCAGTAGTAATATGTATGTGTGAACAAATGTGTGGGTTAGTGTGTGTGTGTGTGTGTGCCAGTTTGAGTGGGTGCAGAAGCCGGCAATAGCAGCCGCAGCCACTTGACGTTCAAAGAGAGGAGATCAAAGGACGGCCCCTTACTTCAGTCTCCTTCCTCAGGATTAAAAAGATCATCAATAATAATGGGCTGGAGCGGCGCAGTAGGCA
>JAPZDY010000013.1:7821691-7834025 GCA_029783645.1 Ctenochaetus hawaiiensis | reverse complement strand
TGGAGCGGCGCAGTAGGCAAACTGAAGAGGAGCAGAGGAAGCTGATAGGTCCCTCACCTGTGTGTATGTGTGTGTGTGTGATATTTTGGCGCTTTGCCGTGGGGGCAAGTGGGAGCAGAAACCATGAGCGCAGGCTGTTTTTCTGGAACTGCTGCCTGCACCGTCCTTCTGAAGCATCATGCAATATTCACCACAACAATGTCTTCACTTCTCACTTTGAGCTCCCAGCTGATTTACTGTGAAACGTATGAAAGAGTGTGTGCGTATGTGCGTGTGTGTGTGTGTGTGTGTGTGTGAGAGCCTCTTCATGCATGCTTCTCCTGCATGGTGGAACAACACACACAAGCTGTGATTGTTTTCTTGGCAGGAAGTCACAGTAACATCAGTCGATGTATCGTTTATATTCTGTGCACCGTTCAAGCCTGTGAATAAGTGCGAGTCTTCTTCATGGGTTTTTGTGCGCAGTGAAGCGAGCGCTGCACAACGCAGGCATCCGGTCATGTTACAGCACATCTCCATTATGTGTCCATGTTATGTCACATTTACATCACATGGGATGGACGGTGATGTTTCATGCAACTCAACATGGCAGCTGACAGTCAGTTATTTTTCATTTCTGCACAGTCAAGCTGTCCGTCTACGGGTTTGTTCTGATCCCAAAATAGACTTGTATTGGCATTAACGTACTCTGATGAAACTATTATTCTTAAATGAAAATCAAAAGTGTTGAATACGTGATTACAGCGGAGATTAAAACATTTTAATGGTTAAAATATAATGTGCATGTTTAGCAGAGCCAAATACCCATTAAATGAGTGTTTATTTACTTTAACTGACTCCGGCCGGCCGACGGGATCAGTGTTTGTTTACTGTTTCAGTCATTGAAATGCAACGTTCAGCACCAATATCAGAACTATGAGGAAAAGTAATGACTTGTTAATGTGAACGCAGTCGACAAAACACACTGTGACGCTGCACTTAAGGGACTCAGTCTAGGTAGCAAAACAACAACAGCATGCAATTAAACACCCTATATGCCATTTGTTTAGTAAGATAAGGAGAGTTCAGGCAGCGTATTTATTCTTCCTGCAATTTATGAATAAATCATATCGTTTTATTGGACATAAATTAGATTTTTTTTTATGTAGAAAAAAAGCAAGACCACAATTATCAGCCTGCATTTACAGCTGGCACTAATTTGTAAGGGCAGCATCAGTTTATGTCTTTGCTAACAGTTGCAGCACAAGCGAGGAAAACATTAGCTACATGTTCACTTTGAGTCCACGTTGCTCCTCTAAAAGCAAAAAAAAGCTAAACTAATTAGCGTAATCTTTGACACCCTCAAAAATCAGATTTCAAGATTTTCAAGGGGCATTAATTAAGATTTAGTAGAGGTAATTAAAGGGTCCGAGAACACCTGCACTCCGTGTATTTCACGCCGCGTGAAAAGTGAGTAAAACTCAGAGACTGGTAATTATGTCAACTCCCACATGACGTGAACGAGGCGATGATGGTGCGCGTGCAGAAAACGGTGAGAGGCAGAGGGCCGTCACAGTGAGATCTTTCCCTTTCCTCCTCACTCTCGCCCCTCTCTTCCTCTCCTCCTCAATCACAGCCTTTTTTCCCCAGGAAGTAGAAGAGGAGGAGGAGGAGGAGGAGAAAGGGGTAGCTAATTAATTACAGTGACTGACGATTCAGTGGTGAAGATCTAAGGAGGTGATGAATTGTGCAGAAGTGCAGCTATGACAGTAATCTGAGGCAATCTCCTACCTCCACCACCAACCACGCTGAACCGCTCCCCACAATGCCTCATCATATATCACTCAGACCTGCTTCCTCTGTCTCCTCTGCTTGAGCCTCTGTTGCAGCTGATCCCCAGATACAACAAGGTCGGCAGCAGATGAAGGTCAGGGGTCACGAAGAAGATGACAGCCAATCACAGAGAGCAATGCGAGCCAGAGAGAGGGGAGCTGCCCTCAATTGGAAACAGCAGCATAATGTGGAATTATCAGCGACCACACAGCACTAATATCTCTCCTCTGTACTTACACACCGTCCATTCATCATGCGAATAACTCAGGTGCCAAAAATGGATGTTCATTAAAACGCCAGCAGCTGTGAGGCTCCTGCTGAACACACACACACACACACACACGAACATCTCCGTTTGGTCACTCTCTCACCGTTAAAGGTGATATCTTTACATTATCAGCAAATGATGACGTATGGAGAAAGTCACATCTACAGAGCACGTGGGAGACACCGGACAGCTGGGAGTAAGAGGAAGAGAGATTTCTCACATCATGTGCAGCACTACAGAGCAGCTGTCAGGCTTAGAAACCAGAGTTAATCCCTGCAACACTTCACCTGATAGATGGTCTTCATTATCTCCTCCTTGCTCGGGGGAAGAAGCTCTCTTGATCTTTACAGTCTCCTTTTATAGATCAATAACCACCACTACACAGTAGAACAATCAGCTGAATCCTCTGTTGTACTTAAGTGTGTTGTTACCCCGAATTGTCAATAGAAGCGACATAACCAAATTATTTAAATGGAACTTCATATTTTGTCTCATTTCATTAACAACAGAAGGAAATCAAGAGTTTTGGAGAAAGTCAGTTCCAGTAAATATTAAATAAATGTTTGCTCAGAGTTGATTTTAAGCATTTGAATTGATTGTACTAGCTTTAAGAGTTTTTTTTTTTTAATTTGCAGGAAATGTGTTTAATTAGCCTTGTGTAACCTTGTGTGCTAGGTTTAGGGAAATACTTTTTTTTTAATTGGCATAATTAAAAAGGAACGGAGGAGAAAGCCGGAGTGCGTCAGGCGACGGTGACTCAACGTCCACAATGGAAGCCGGTGACGTTTGGATTTGCAGCGAGAAAACATAGAAGCACCCAGCGCTGGATGCCAGCACTACTCAGCATCAATACTGCATGCAGGGAATGCTGGAAAGCCAAGCGCTCCAGACCGTGAGGCACACAAGAGGGCTAAAATAAGACCCAGCAGCCACTGAGCTTTACAGCTCCAATAAGCTCTTATGTGGGAAAAAACAGTTCCGCATTCATCATATTGTGGAAGAAAACTGGGTCGGATGGATAATAACGCAGAGGGTTTGGGTCTGCCAAGTGAAACGACTCCCCAGCCAGCTACCCAAAGCAAGTCTTTCCTTTATGAATTATACTCAGAGCAGGACTGGTTTTCAGCAGAAACATATGATGGTTGTTGATCCAATTTTCATTCTTTATACGAGGATAAATCTCTCTCTGCAGTAACTGCAGCTCTGATTCATTCATTTCCTTTACTGTTGACACTATACACATGCTGCTTAACTAAGACTTACAGCACATTTATAATACATGTTTTCTATATACAAATATCAATTTATAATGAGATATTAATAATGTATTTCCACACATGTTCGTGCACATGAGTGAACGTGTGTTAAGTGCATGTTCCCACCAACCTGTGCTGCTCTGGATGGTTCGGACGGTGGTGGTGGTGCGCGGGGGCGAGTTGGTCCTCCTGATGCCCACCGCGACGCCTCCCTCCTCCTCTTCCTGCGAGCAGCCCTTCTCTATGGCACGCACGTAGCTGTGGCTCCGCATGCGGAAGCAGCCGGGCATGGGCAGGTCCAGGGCATCCACCGCCTGCGACTCCATCTCGCTGAACACAGACTCGCAAACCGCCTCGATCTGCCCGTTCACCTCCACCTCGCTCACCTGCGGAGGAGGGGGACACATGCAGACAAACGGTGCGTGCATGCAAACACCCCAAAAACAGCCACACGCACACACATTCACACACACAGAGGAGCATACGCGCAAAGCAGAGGAGAAATACAAATGAAAAATAAAAATGCACAGGTGCGACGCCAGCACAGTGCAAGACAAAAGAGATTGGACAATTTATTGCAGGAGCAAAAGTCACCTTTGTGTACTGTTACCAAGCCACTCCACTGATTAAAGCTTCACTAGCCAGTAAGTTTTATGTACAAAAAAGACACTTAAATCACAAATTGGATGCTGCAATAGAAGAAAGTGTTTCAGTGTTCCCGTAATTTGAGGCAAGTAAATTTCCCAAGTTTGCCAAAAAAATAAATTCTCTCGTTTGATATTGACACTTCTCTGCTCACGGAGAAATAACAAATAGCTGTGAAGTGTCTCCTAAACAAGAGTTTTTACTGACAAAAGTTCTTTGCCTCAAAACCCATCAACAAAAAGCAATCGAAGTACGATTTTGCAGTGAACTGTTTTTTTAGAGTCGCAATGCAATTTGTTCTTCTCTGGTGAAGAATTACTGACTTTCTGAGACTTTCTGAGACTTTCTGAGTGTGTTAGTTCAAATCGGTCAAATTTTTACCTCCACACTGCCTGGTGAAGCTTTAAGTCATGAATTTTAAAAATACTTAAAAAAAGGAACGTTTTTGTGGAAATTAAAGAACGTCCAAGGAGTGACAAGGGGGAGGAATCACTGTGGGACAAAACTTCAAAGGGCCATACAACAGAGTGAGATACTACAAGTGTGGTTATTATTAAAGGTGTGAATTAGGTGTCAAAGCCGGTACTACAGGGAGTGGAGATGTAAAGGGAAATCGAGCTACATCTGTATCATCGGCTGGTGCAGTCTGGGGTTTAAAAACCAGGATCAAAGGCAACAAAAGTAAAACACTTGTTAAAGACTTGTGAGACGGGTTTGTGCTACAGATTTAGTGGTGTGAGGGAAGTTAACAGACAGCTCCATTCCATTCCTTCAAGTTGCTCTTGTTCAGCTGTCACAATGAACAAAAGTTTGCAAGATGTCTGCACAGAGAGCGAAACGTGAGGAATGGGATGTGGCCGTGGACTAAAGCTTTGTGTTTGGGTGTTTGTTAGTAAAGAGAGTGCACAGTCAGATAAGTGCAAGTTCACTCTGCAGAGCTTGGAGTCAGAAAGGTTTGTGGACCTCGAATCAATCCCTAATGTTCGAGAACTTTTTATTGTGTGTGTCATTTCATAATCTGCACACAAATTTCTGTTCCTGTTGAGCACAAGTTATCGTTTTTGTGACTGCTTTTACATGAGCATTTACGATTTCCTGACCATTGAGCAGAAGCAGCTCTGTGTCGTACCAGCGGTCACAAAACTGCTCATAACTCAGGTGCTGGTGTTGATGGAGTGATGCAACTCGGAAATCTGTCCACATCACGGCACAGCGCCCTGTTTGTGCGCAACAGGAACAAGTCTTGGAAATTTTCAATCACACCTGGTGCATGTCGAATGCGAGAGTGAGTGAGTTAGAGAGCCTGCAAGCACCTCTTTTATTCTGTGGCATTTCTGTAAATGCCAGGTCCGATGTGTCATTCTCCTCTGAGCCCCGCTCCATGCCAGGACTTGAAGGGACGTCTCAAGGGTCCATCATTCAGATGGAGAGGCAAACTGTTGCCCCTGGGCTTCGGAGGGGGAGCACACATCCCTGTTACCTCAGGCGAAAAGGTAAGCTAAGCTCCCATGTCACTCCAAATAATGTAGAATACGGAGCCGTGCTCAAAATCCATCACGACTTACGTCTTATTTTGCCGCAGCTGTTAGAAAAAACACCTCCACTCTTGAGTTTATCCTGCCAGTTCCTCTTGTTCGATAGCTATCAAATCAAGGCAAATACCCATCATCACTTGGAACCAATCCAAATTTCAATTATCCAGAACATTCATAGGGCTGCATATTAATTTCTGTTTTTCATCTCTTATATAACAGATGCCGAATTGAAGAGAACATTTTTAGCCTGTCATTTTGCTTCACAAACTACGCCGAGGCAGAAGGAGCATATTAGGGTAAAAGGGGGGGAATGTGGGGGGGGGGCGTCTGTATGCCTTCCTGTTTAATTAGCCAATCTCAATACGCCTGTAATCATCTGAGCGCCAGAAAACAGCATGCAGACATATACACTAATTGAGAGATTGGGGGTTTTCGTACTGTTCATACTTTGCCGGATGGTGACCTGATTGTTAATGCACGCCTCAGGACGTTTACGGATGGGATTTCCTCCCCCCTGCACGACCTTATTTGACATAGCGGTGAAAGTACAGGGGGGCGTCAGGGGCCGACGGCAGAGAGACACGGGCCCCTGGGTGCCACTGACCTGGCTGATGGTGCTCATGGCTCTCATGTAGCTCTCGTTTCGTGAGCGGAATTTAGGCGAGGCCAGCAGCCCTGCCGGGTCCAAGCTGTCCAGACTCCTATTGATGGAAACCTCACTCACCGCCCGCAGATAGCTGTGACTCCGGATCTGTAGCTTGGGCGAATGCTCTGTGGAAATCCTGCCACGAGAAAGGAAGGAAAGAAAAGAGAGAAGAGAGGAGTGACATAAATAAGACGAAAAAAAGTCAAAGCAGAGAAAAAAAAGGAGCTTGAGGAACAAAAGGGAGATGGAGGGGGGGAGAAAGTGCAGGAATAACAGACGGAGAGAGAAAGCGATGGATAGAAAGTGAAAGACTGTATTTGCAAAGTACTTGGCAGTGTGTATGAACCCTAAGATACGGATCAATCCACAATTGCTTCAGGAGACACCCTTATCTAATCACCAAGCGCGGTAGCAATGAGAAACACTCGCAGTAGCTTAGGTAGTCTGTCCTTGAAGCACCTTGTAAGCACTTTCTAAAACACTTAACGGCGAGAACACTCAAATCCATACTGAGTGTCAGAAGAGAAAGGAGGAACTGTGTGTGTGTTTCTTTGTGTGTGTCCGTGTGTGTGTGTGTGAAGTATGTTTTACCTAAAAACAGACTGACACATAATCAACACAGCAAAAAAAACACACACACACATACACCAACATGTCCCCCGTCTCCAAGGAAGATGAATAGGTGTCTCATTAGCTCTCACCTGCCTCCAATCTGATCTCTCAGCACGCTTCACACCTATGTACCTCTGTCTGTGTGTGTGTGCGTTAGCGTACATGTGGAAAAAGTGTGTGTGTGTGTAAGTTAAGCAGCAGTTGGATGCCAGCTAAACAATTCATTAATCAAGGGAAATATAAACCTAAAAAGCTGACTCGCTCTGCTCCTGATGAACACGGTGGCCTACTAAACCAACTTCCAGAAAACAAAGTGCACGCAGAGAAACGAATACATCTCAGATTAGAAAGTCTGTCCCAATACACACACAGACGCACTGTACACATATACACACACACTCGAACTCCTCTGACTCTCTGCCTCCAGGCCAGGTCTGCTTTAATTATGCATTTCCTCCTTAAAATAGAGCGTGGTTAGCGCTGCAAAGCAACTAGCAAACTAGATTACTCGTTCTTGGATGGAAGAATGGAGGAGAGAGGAAGGTCGAGAGAACTGGGCTGTTGAAGGACAGAAGAGCTGTTGATGTTGGGTTTTTGAGGAGCAGCTGCTAATTTTATTTAGGCCTTTTAACATTGAGCACAATCCAGTGTATCAAAGCTCTCAATGGTTACTTTCGCTTGCATGCCAGTTTGTCTTAGCAATGCAGTTCATTCTTTTTTAATTGGAGGTTTCCCATCGAGGTGTGTTGTAATGGCACTGTGTTTTTAATGCATTTTTAAACCAGCCTGTCTGTCTGTGGGGTTGTGAGACAAACACGGGATGTGGTTTGTTGTCACAGCTTTGTAGACGCAGTGCATCTTTGTTAGACAAATGCTGCCAACATGAGCAGGATGAATGATTACAGCAAGCAGCAAACCCAGGTTCAAGCGTTACGTGAGCACCTGATTATTCTTCTAATACAAGCCTGAAAATTGTAAAACTCTGTTCCAATTTGTTTTTCAATCGTATTCATCTCAAACTAGCCTCTTTAATTATGTTTTACTGACATTGTCTAAGTCACATCCTTGAATCCAAGCAATATTTTCAGTTTTCTTCACAACATTTCCAATTTTCTCTCTGTGGTTTCATTCTCTTATGTGTCGTTTGTTAATAGAAGTGAGAAGGTTCATCCTTCAGTAGAAGAATTAGAAATTTACATCCCAAACCTCAGAGATTGGTGTGAATCATCCTGATCAGATCCCTGGAGAATAAGACCGTGATGATGCACAGAGGAATCAAGTCGAGGGAGAATCTCCCAACACCATTACCGCTCTTCACATCTCCTCTTGATTTCCCTGTGGGGCTGATTATAGGCAGAACCAATAACGTCTTTTGTGGCAACCTGAATGGCAGACCTCGCCTGTAATCAGTGCCACCTACGGGGGGGAGGGGGTTCAGGCTGTCTGAGTGTGTCCCTCTATGAAACAACTGGCATTAGTGAACACATTTTACCCCTGACAGTCAGGAATCAGGGCTGAATACCGTCCCTTTATTTCTACTACAGAATTTGTTTCGTCTCTTTTCTTCCCCATCATCTTACATTGTCCTCTTGTTTTCTTCACCTTGTTTTTCCTGTCGGTCGGTTCTCCCTGCCTCCTCATCTGAGGAATTTTTCTCTGTCCAGCTTCCCTATCCTAAATTTCCTCCTCCTCATTTCCTCTCCTCTTAGTCACTGTCGCTATAAAAGTCTGATGACTGTGGTTGGAGGGATGCAAGGACAGAGAGACGGAGATGTGATTACTGCAGCCTATTATTCAGGATGTCTGTTCTGGCTGAGACATAAAAAAATAAACATGATAAAGTCTGGGCCAGGAATAAATGAATTTGTGGCAAAAAAAAAGAAAGACGCCTGTTAGTGACTGAGAGGAACAAGAAAGGCATGTCATTTTCTCCCTGAGCTTGTTTGTCAGCCAGGAATAATCCTGGCCGTTTTTAATAATGCTTTACCTGAGCGCTACCTGTTTTTAATAAGGGAGGAAGGTTAACATTTGGTGAGAGTAAACAAATCCCACAACTTCTCAGAGGCCATTCATCACTATTCAAGGACGCAGTGGTCACAGGATGGGCTCTGAGACATATGGAAGAACAAAGCTGTTGTTTTATCATTGCGGAGTGCAACACAGACTGGTGCCAGCTCCCAACAGCACAGTGTGAAAACAAGACGTCAGCGGCTCCCGCCTTATTCTCTATCTCCAACGTGCAGCTCTGCAGCTTGGTTTGTTCCACCGGGTTCCATCAGATGATGATGGCGTTCCGCGGGCCAAATTCAAGTCATTAGTGGGCCCCAAGCTGCGCCACTTGCACTTACATAAGAATGTGTGTGTGTGTGTGCGTGTTTGTGTTTGTGCAACCAGTAACAGTGACTGAGCACCCAGTGGTGTTTTTTTCTCATCTCTGTTATTACACAGCTAATCAGTCACAGCCCAGCGCAGCCACATAAGACCTGTGTGTTCGAGTCTTTCAGTGTTTCAGCATGATGGGAAATATTTTCCTTCAGGATGAGCTCATTTTGTGTGAAAACACTGAGGTCACGAGCCACGTCCGGTAATGAAAATGGTGGCAGGACATTATAAATGATAAATTAAAGGAAATGTCTGTGTTTTTGCAACTTGTGTCCTTCAACAGTTTTAGCCAGCACTTCTATCAGTAAGTGACCGGGAACCATTAAATGTAAAAAAAAATGAAAGGCTCGACAGCCCCTCAAAAATAAACCAAAGCATCTTGATCGCCCCCTTGTGGCTGGTTCCAGTATAGGCCATTATTTTAAGAGGTTAAATCAAAAAATCAAAACAAATGTGAAATAACTTTTTCCTAAAAATGATTTTTGTCTTTTTAGGTGTTTTTTTAATATCGTTCACATTGGTTTAAATTAGTGATTTGATGCTGAAAAAGGGGCTGTATCATGATGATTGACAGCTAATCCTAACATATGCACTTGAGTCAGGTGGTTGTATTGGTGGATCCTTCATACCGTGGCACTGATCACTGATCACTCCTGTGCAGAGGCTTTAGCCAAATGACATTACTAACACAATTAATAACAATAATTAATATTTTAGATTTAATATTTCCAGCAGTTAGATACCCAGAGAGTTTAGCCAGATGATTCAAACAAGTTTTATTTTAAGGTAAAACTAGTAAAGTAAGCACACCTGAAATGTCATTAATAATCCCTATAGTATTTTTTACAGTAAAAGCTGGTCTGTAAAATGTAATTGATAATAAGACGAAAGCTTGATAAACAATTAACAAACTAACTACTAACTATAATTTACTTTTTCTTTCGTCTCATTTGTATTTTGGAATGTAACGTGTCTTTTCCTTCAGAAAGCCATCTGAAGCCGTGAAGCATTGCAACTGAGCTTGTTTTTGTGTCTTAGCTTCACTTTGGACAGTGCTGTCAGCTGGATGTTTTTCAAAACTTTGCTAAGTCAGAAATCTTCTTGATAGAGTCTATTAATTCTGAATACTTTATGAGCTCACGCTGTGAAAAAATATGCTGCTGTGCAGCAAATGCGCCTGCAACAAGAAACAACTCCATCAAAACCTTCAAATGGCGCTCAGTTTTCCACCTCAGAGCTTTTAAAAAGAACTGAAGGAAAAAAACCAAAAACTTCCCTCAAATATTCTGGAACCACAATGCATTTCATAAGACCACCGCATTTATTTTTGAAGAGAAGCCAGTACGAGAACAGGAATCATGTATTTTCAATTAAGGCTTGTAGAGATACAGACGCCAGCTATGAAGATAGCAGTGTGTGTGTGGGTTGTAAACACAGAACAGGTAATTAAGCTGTGGCCTCTGAGAGTCAGGGACTCGTTCATAAGCCAGACTGCTGCCGGGCAGACGCTCGAGTCACACCGACTGTCGCCATCTCCTTCTGCTGGTCAACTTTTCTCCCTCTCTCTCATTTCCTTATCCCTCCCATCTGTTTCACTGAACCTGTACAGTACTGCCCTGTCCAAGCATGCAGGAGTATTTTCAAAATGTAGTTTTTTTTATGCATTTTGGCTTCTTTTTTTACACAGAAACACAGTTGCTGGTCACTGAGAAAGGACCTTTCAGAAACTCTGTTTGCAGTGTTGATATGTGAACAGGCAAAGCTAAAATCACCTCAGGCTATGAGGAAACAGTGTATGTGACATTTCTGATAATGGAGTAAGCACAAAAAACATTTAACTTCATGAAAAAATGATGATAAAAACAACTTTTTTGTCCCTAACACACTCTTACTTGAGCGTGGTCATCTCTGTGAGGGACGGCTGCGTGGCCTTCAGGTAGCTGGCTCGTCGTGCCTGGACTTTGGGCGAAGGTTTGGGGCTGCAGTCCGAGTCTCCGCTGTCTTCTTCTGCCATGGCCTTGATGTAGCTACCACTGCGCATCCGCCGGCATGGAATCTCATCATCTTTCCCCAGCGGAGAGAAACCGCTCCAGTCGTCCTGAGGCACCTGTGGAGGTGAGGTGAGATAAGGTAAGGAGAGAGTGAACACAGGCAGCCTCCGGACATGAGACTTACAGATGCACTTACGCATGAACAAAAGCAAAGCTGCAACATTTTCGAACCTCGCCTGATATAAATACCTGTATCACACAGTGTACTTCAAACCCTGAGAGGTGCATTAGTGACAGTATCACTGCAGACTCTGCCTTGATCATACCATAAACTTGTGTTGTCTGTCCGGTGTTGCTCGCGGCATATCAAACGCATGAAATTGAATTGCTTTGACAAAATGTTGCAGTCCCTTGGCCTCCGTCTGCGCTCCTGACTTTTAACACACTAATGAAGGTAAAAATAAAAAAGGGGGTAAAGCTATCTCCCAGCCCTAATCGAAAAGAGAGAGAGTCAAAGACAGCAGACATGGAGAGAGAGAGAGAGAGAGGGGAAAACAAAGGGGGTTTTGTTCAGCAGAACCACTGCAGTCCCAACGTGAGTGGCTGTTATGGCACCAGCTCTGAAGGGAAAGAAATGAGATACAGAGCGAGAGAAAAAAAAAAAAGTGCACGAGAATCATTCTACAGACGGGTGTGTAGCTAGGAAACCGAGCTGACATTGATGTCAGGGGGCAACTGGAGGCTGCGTTAACATCTTGGGAGAGATCCGGTTTGGGATGACGTCAGGAGAATTTTATTGTTATAGAGAAAATGCTATGAAAAAAAATGAAGTCATGCTTTTTAATCCTGTTACTCTCACAGTAATGCAGCACGCTCAAAATTCTTCAACCTGTAAATGTTGTTTGCAAAAATTTATATGTGAACACATGTGTGCATGTGGACCAAAAACTGGAATACTGGACTCCATCTCAGCAGGTGAAGCAAATCAACTTCTTGTTGTAAGGATTCATGAAACTTCACACAGACTAACTAGTCAGGCTGCTCTCCTTGAAAGCCTGTTTTTCCCTCCCGTTTTTCTTTCTAGAGAAAGTGATGGCTCTTTCAGGCTGGGAGAAATGTTGCCGTGCTGCAGCGGCGACATCCTTCCTTGATCTGCTTGCTTCCCTCTCCAAGCTGTTAAAATGCAC